>PVJA010006861.1:0-71236 GCA_004027025.1 Myocastor coypus | reverse complement strand
ATATATTAGGACAAAGGTCTCTAAAATTCTTCTGATCTGCTATATTAGTGAAAAATGATAAAGACTACCAGTGTGTGTGTGTGTGTGTGTGTGTGTTTGTGTGGTACTATGGATGGAACCCAGGGACATTTTATACTGAGTGTACCTTTACTTACTTTAGGTGCTTAAGGAATGTATCTACCTGACCTGACAGTGAGACGAAGGCAACATGCCAAATGACTGCCGAGAACTACGGTGTGTTAGTGTTTATTGTTTCTTAGAGTCTTCATGGTTATGGAATGCTCCTAAATAATTTTTGTAGACAGAACAGCCTTGCCTAGGGGAGATCAGAGATGACATGTTTCAGTCATACGGAATGAAAACTGTACCTTGAAATAGAAATCAAAGCAGTAAGCCAAGAACTAGTCTACATATCTACAGTAGGAGGAAAAAAAACCCCTCACATTCTCAATTTTCCTTTTTTTAAACCACATTCCCCACACTTTATTCAAGAGTCAGCTTTAAACTTGAAAGATGACATTATATGTGCAAAAGTATATTTTAAATCTTTCTGGATAATTTTTAACAATTATGATGTGAAATGTATTTTAACCTACAGATTTGCATTAATATTGAGTGAAGTTTTAGCTTTTCATTCAGTGACATTTAATTTTTTTTTTACTTTTAGCTTTGCATCTAATTTTAAGTTCTATCAAAGAAGTTAAAGGGAAAAAATGATTTAACAAGGAAGATTTGGAAATTGTACTGCCAAATAACTCTAGTAGCACAAACTTTTAAAAAAATATTAGTCTAAATTTGTTCCAGTCACTCCTTTTAGTGATTCTAATAAGAAATCATGTATGAGATGAAACATTGCTCTTCTGCAGCTTTCTGTTCTACCCTACTCAAGGTCTGACATCTAGAGCTAAGTCACAACACATTTCTCTTGCCCCAAGATCATCTAAACCACAGTAACTTACTTATATTTCATGTTTAAACTATGATTATGCTTTTCAAAGACACAATTTCTCATTTATTGATTTAAAGTAGTCCATCACTATTTCACACTTCGACTCTCATGGGCTTGCTGTTTTGCTGGTTTTCAAAGTATACTGATATAAATTATTTATTATAGATTTTTTGCCATATCAAAACATTTTGTATTACTCTACATCATATGCATATTGTTAAAATTACGTAGATTTACAGGTTTAGAAAATGCATAAGCATATTCTATGTGTTTTTCAAGGTGTGGGAAAGGTTTCTGAGAGTGTGGGATGGACTTGTAAAGCCTTAAAAGCTAGATAGATGATAGATAGATAGATAGATAGATAGATACATACATACATACATAGATACAGAGATACATAGATAGATAGATAGATAGATAGATAGATAGATAGATAGATAATTTTAAGGCTTTATAAAATATCACATTGCTTCTTTGCTGATTTTCACTATCACAGGGCAGTCTGGGATGGAACCTCCAATGATAAGTGAGGGGCCACTGTACTTATATGGTCAATAAAATGTAATGCTGAGCTGTGCCCAGCCTTGTCCTGGGTCTGTGGCCACCTAGGAGAGACACTCTAGCCAAGATTTCCTCTTCATTAGACTGTGATTTTGCCAAGGCTCAGTAACCAAGGCAATGAGCTCTCCAAGCCTGGGAAGTGGTGTGGCACTAACTAAATATATGTAGAATGTAGAATATGTGTCTTCACTATAGCAGGGACTCCCACGGGTGAGGCCATGTGGATTTCTCCACTGCATAGTTCAGCACCTGATACATATAGAAGATGAGGAGATATTAAATGGAAGATAATTTATGGTGATCGAAAGGACATTTTTCACTATGATTTTTGGAGACAAGCCCATATTCAAGGACCTGAGAAGAGAATCTGTGTTCCTTAATAGTTAAAATCAGGCTTTTGGTCAGTGCGTCTGGAGAGGTTCATTTATAGAGCAAGGAATATACTCTATGTTCCACTGTGGATGAAACAACAGAGTGTAAGGACCATGGCATATTTGGTGACTGCTACTTTAAAGCGGTTCTCTTGGAGACTCTGACTACGTGTTTGTGATACATGGAATTACTCCTGAAATTTGGGACAGTTTGGGGGTCCACAGGAACTGTCAAGACATTTCAGAGCTGTCACCTCCAGGTGGGAAAAGAAAGTTTGGGAAGTCTGTTGGCTATTTCTTAACTGAACCTTGAAAACTGAAGTGCTTCCCAGTATGTCCGCATTTTCAGGTATCTTTATTTCTTGATTAGAATGATTTTTATTTTCATTTTATTTTTAGTTGTCATTTTCATTTTATTTATCATACTCAATGGACAGTTTTCTGACAAGTCAGCTCACATATGTATTACCAGAGTGATGAGCAGCATATGATTATTTCATTTTTGGAAAATGTGGACCTTGGGTAGGCTTGCTGAGATCCAGTGTGCACTTCATTCAGCTGAATATCTTCAGCTGTAGTACAATGTTTGACATAAAACAGAGGGACAAGTTCATGGACCTCAGACAGAACGTAGAGGACATGTGCTCCAAACATAATGCCTGACAGAAGTGACAGTGTCGCTGTTCCTGTATTCTCCTGGCTTAAAATTTATATCTAAATAACACATAAATACATTCTTTTTATAATAATTCATGTATTTCAGGCAAGATGCTCTGATTAAAAGACCTAAGTAGTTTTATTCTCAGAAATTACAATTACTATTAGTATCATGTATTCTACAGCTGTCAGCTCTTGTACATTATTGTTTATATTTAATATATATATAAAGAGAATATACAGCATGTGCATATATGTTAACATATGCTTACAAGAAAGAGGCATAAAGAGCTGGAGAGTTTAATTCATTTATTTAGTGTTGCACATTATATTTCATTGTTTTGAATATTTTATATTTCACTTGCTAATACAAAGATCATTCTACATAGAAATATTTGGGTTTACTGCGTTATGTTTTACTACATGCACATTATACAAAGTGGCAGAGCTATACTACACATTATTTTGTAAAGATTTAGATCGTCCCCAACTTCCACATATATAAGGAAAGCAACAGTGAATGTCCCCAGACAGACATCTTTGTATGTGTAATGTCAGCATGCCTACATTTATCATACTTACGTCATTGAGCATGTGTATTTAAAGTTGTAAGACCTATTTACCAGACTTATCGTACAAATTGGTAATGTAAGTTTTTCTTCTTACTAACAATGTGAAACAATATTTTCTTATATGTTTGCCACTCCCTCAGCAGGGGTTTAATTTTTGTCAATCTCATTAAGTAAAAAGATGTGGCATTTTTTATTTTATGTTTTTTATTTTATGTTTAGTATCTTGGCTCACCCAACACATGTAAGGCTGAGCATCCTTGTGTGTTGGCCACTTGGCCCTGTCTCCTTCCCTTACGTTGCTTCTCTTCTACTTCTAACTTCATGAACTGTGGAAAGTAGGGCGTGATAACCACCATCACACTCAGTTTATTGTAACTGCTATTTTCATAAAACATTTCTTTATAGCTTTATTTGTTCCTTCCTTTACCTATCAATTTCCACTGAACACATACTATATCTCAAGCATGTACTGTGGGTAGATTAAGTATCCCTCATATTTTACCCAATTACAGGGCTCACAACTGCCGGAAGCCAAAGCCCCTTCCAATGGTCCCAACAGCCATTTTCAAAGAATTGCTACCTTTTGTGTATTAACCAATAAAAGATGGGTAAATAACATTCTAGTCATATTAGGCTGTGTCCTAATGGAATCAATTTCTTCCCCACTAATTTTGCATAAAGCAAGTCATTATTTCTTGATTACAGACAATTACTGATTCACCTCCAGTGATACTTGAAATAGAAGCGGTACAAATGCTTGCAGGTAGTGAAAGTTCATCTTAGAATACATACAGAGGGCTCAGTTTCAAGGAGCCCCAATATCCTATCTTTAATGCTTCAGAAAAAATACTCTGTGACAGAAAGGCTATTGTAACATCTGATGTTCACTGATTATCACCTTGTATGACAGAAATGCGGCAAGAAGGTGCGACTGTGACTCAATTTACAAGTGGTGCTGTTGGGAGACTGAAAGTAGAGAAATACAAATGCAGACATAAGACAGCCACTCCTCCCTTTATTGCCAAGAACTCTGTTAAGACTTTTCTGCACCTAACGCTGTTAGCTGCATGGCCACCAGGTAAGGTGGGTATTTACATTCAAAGTTTGCAAAGGGGAAACGTTAGAGCCTTCTAACCTTCTGAACCTTCTAAAGTATATACCATCATTTCCTGGCTCTTGCTAATCTGACAACATTGATCAAAATTTCTTTTCAGCCATTGTTAGTAAGACTGAAAATTCACTATTGATCTCACTAGTAAAGAAGAAACTAAGGATTCTTTGAGTGATCTGGCCTGGAAATCATTGTGGCCTCATAACCTTATTGCTCTGTCCCAAGGCCCTACTTCTACACAAAATGAGGAAGAAAACATTCAGGGGCCTGTCTGGGCTTTTGGTTCATCATTTTTTACTGTGCCCTGCGTTAATATTACAAAAAGAAAATTCATATTTTTTTTACATTTCAAAAGAATGTTTACTTGAGATATTTATGATGAAATTCGTTCTTTTGGACAGCCTTGCTTCTCAAGTTTTAGTCAGAAAACTATAAGCATCAGTATTAGTACTTAATAAATATATTTGTTGTCATGTAAAGGATAAAAATCTCCTCATTTTCAACACTAACCTGAACTTAATCTTTCATCTTGAATGAATTTAGTTGTGGACTGTTCTGTAGCCTAATGGTATAGGAGACCTTTGTGACTCATCATGTTGAACATTTGTTGATGCCACTTAATGAAGGGCTGTCATATTTCTCAAGGATTGATCGATAATCTTAGCCAAGTTTGTAGCTGACATTTATAGATATGTTGCTAAGGAAAGCTACTGGCAGCATATCACCTTTTTGCAAAAGCATTTATTTTTAATAATGGAGTTTGGAATCACACAGAGTTGAGTTTATATACTTTCTCTTCCATGAATCTTATGACCTAAGATAAATGACTTAACTTATCCAACTCCTAATGTTCTGTTTATAAAACGTGACAATACTAGAGTCTATTTCATAGATTCCCATAAGGACTAAAAGAAAATGCATGTGGAACCCAGGACAAACAGGGGGTTAATAATCAAGGCCAGGCAAATAGCTCAGTGGATTAAAGTTCCTGCAAGCAGGCGCTGGGGCCAGGGGTTCAATCCCTGAACCTGCTATGCCAGCCCTGCCCCTGGGGCACACTGAGATGGCAACTGAGACTGGGCATGGTGGTGCACATCTGTAATCCCAGCCCTTGGGAGGCTGTAAACAGGCGGATTAAGAGTCCAATCTAGTAGTGAGACCCTAAACACGTTATAGAACCTACCCTGAAATACAAAAGAAAAAAGAGGAGGAGACTAATAAATTTCAGCCATTATTATCCTTACTTTATTTTTTTTTAATTTTATTTATTTATTTATTTCTTGTTTCAGAACTTTTGCTTGTTTATTCACTCATTTTTATGGCCGGCTCAGCCCACCCCCGAGGACAGGGCTGGCGCAGCATGTGGTGCCTGGGGATCGAACCGCGGTCCCTGAAGCTGCCCAAGCTTTCCCAAGCAGGTGCTTTAGACCACTGAGCCATTCCGCTGGGCCCTTATCCTTACTTTAAAAGAAACCTAAAAGTTAATACTTCTCAAAATGTAATTGCTGATCTCTTATATATTCTGATCTCTTATATCAGAATCACTCAGTTAATGCTTCTCAAAATGTAACTGCTGATCTCTTATATATTCTGATCTCTTATATAAGAATCACTTAGAATCTTTGTTTAAAATTTAGTTCCATACATCCTTGACTAGATTTAAGAATTTCTTGGGTATGGAGGACAGATTTATACAGTGGCCTTCATAGACTTCATTTGCTCTGAAATTTGAAGACCACGGCGACAGGAAGATGTAGAGGGATGATTTTTTTATGCTCTGATTCAGCCACCTTTATGGGTGGCACTATATGCCAAGACCTGCCTTAGGCACTAGGGACATGAATAAGATGCCCTTTTTTCTTAAATCTGCAAGAAAACAACAGCTCCCATTTCTATATCAGATACAACTGTCATACTTAGGACAATGAACTAAAAAGAGGATACACATCATTCCATATTCACATTTTGTGGAAAATCTACAAATAGTCACACAACCATCTTTAAATACTATAGAGATGTCAAAGTTAAATCTTAATCTTTTCTGTTTGTGTTCTGGCATGGACTGAACTATGTGAAGAAAAAATTTTCATCTGTTTCAGTGAGTTGCACAAAAACAGTGTAGAATGACTTCTGCTTCATTTCACAAAAGCATTTTAGATGAATATTCTCCATTTCCATAAAAAAGAAAGATGTAAAGGCAGTTCAATAGCTGTGAGGCTTTAAGGCATAGTCCAGCCTATTCTAACCATTGGAATCACTATCATTTAAGTTGCTCTTGAAACAGGGCTTAAAGGCACGTTTCTTCCTGAAGGTGCCTGACTATTCAAGTTACAAAGATTATTATATGTTTGAATCTTCCCCTTATTTGGAATGCAAACTCCTGTAGGAGTTAGCTTTCATGTTATTTACACAGTTGCATGGCACGCTCACAGACATCATCAGGAAGCATTTGCACATTTCCAGAGGAGTTAAGGTTGAGACTCTCTCTGAGCAAGACGCAGCATAGTCTTGGGAAGTATATCATTTGCCACTTTCAAATAATGCATAGTCATTTCTCATGTTGCTGTATACAGAGTCACCTTAGTTCACAAGCCTGGAAATGTAGTTATTAGAAGAAATGAGCCGGGCGTGGTGGCGCACGCCTGTAATCCCAGCACTTGGGAGGCTGAGGCAGGAGGATCAGTGCGAGTTCGAGACCAGCCTGGGCTACAAAAGTGAGCTCAAGGCCAGTCTGAACTACATAGTGAGACCCTGTCTCAAAAAGACAAAAAAAAAAAAAAAAAGAAGAAATGAAAACACGAATAGCATACTTCTGTCCCTCATAGTTATGTGATCAATGTGCTAGATAGTTCTGTGAACTTTATAAAGATGAACTCCTTTAACCTTCCACAATAACTCTGTGCAATGGGCATTGTTGTTATTTTAAAAATGAGGAAACAGTGACACCTAATTTTCCCCAAAGTTGTACACCTTAGAATCAGTAGTGCTAGGGTTTGATCTCAGGAAGACTGGATTCATGCTCTTAACTGTTATTCTGTATACCTCTCTACCATATTTGAATAGGAAGACAATGTTAAAGGAACCTAGAAAGCAACAAAAAATAGGAAATGGTAAAATAGTTACAATTTTTCAAAGGAAATGCTGTAATTCCTTTGGAACTTCAGTACAGGAAGGCCAAAAAAAATACTGAATAGCTTACTAGAAGTTTTCATTGAAACAGTGGGAGAGATTTATTCCCTGGAAAGTGATAGTAGGTCAATTTTGGCCACGGACAGCCTATTTGAGGATTGTTGCTAAAAGCATATATGCGTGAAACAAGGATATACCATAGCAGAATATAACAGAGCTTAGCTGTTGTAGTAAAAGAGACCTAGGTTTAATTTCCAGCCCTTCACACAGGTATGGCACATTTGGCAAGTGAACTGGTTTGTATTCAGAACAAGAAGAAGAAGAAGCAGAAGGAGGAGGAGGAGGAGGAGAAAGAGAAGGAGAAGGAGAAGGAGAAGGAGAAGGAGAAGGAGAAGGAGGAGGAAGAGGAGGAGGAGGAGAAGGAGGAGGAGAGAAGAAGAAGACTTATTCCATAGGTTTTATTTTTAGATGGAAAGATGGAGGATGAAGCAGAATGATGAAAACACAGAAAAAAAACTAAGGAAACACAATTACGTGTGGAATAACGTTAACTTGGGACAGAAAGAAATATCTAATGGAAATGAAAAATATAGTTTAGGGATAATGAAAAAGGCATTTTAAAATGTGACTTGAGATCAAACCGTGAAAGACCCTTGAGAAACTGGGAACAAACTGTGAAGAGTCCTGTGTAGAAGTTTGGGACTTGTCAGACTTCCGTGGCTCCACCCCTTGCTGCCTGGAAAGCCTGTGCACATTACTGAGCTTTCTCTGCTTCAGTATTCTCAACTATGAGATGAGGATTAAGTAAGGTAAAATATGTAAAGAACTGTGTACAGTGTGTAACCCACACTAAACATTCAAATTAATATCACCTATTAATACTATTATCTATAGCAGTACTACTCAGCAGGATGATATTTACTTGTCTTGGACAGTTAAATAATAAAAATCATGTATTTGCATAACTTGGTAGCAGTGGACAAAACAAATGAGAGAGGCATCTCAGGCTGTGGAAGAGGACGGGATGACACGCACGGAAACATGAACACTGCTGATGACAAGCCCGGTTACTGTCGCTGCTGTCCTCAGGCCCCTGGCAACACCACAGGGTGTCAGCACACCCCAGGGAGGGCCAGAGCAAGGTCCACAGTAAGAACAGATGAAAGGAAGAGCGATAGGAGGGCTCTGTGGGAGCTCCCTCACACTCAACGGAAATTTTAAAAGATCAATCCTGGGAAAATATTGAGTAGGAGGTTTGTAGTAGGTGATTACAGTTCTAGGGAGCAGATATGGCTGAAAATAGAAATTTAATGGCAGCTACTAGGAGTGACAAATTAAGTTATAATTACAAATTGATTCTTATTAATTAATGAAAATATTTTTCTACCTTAGTAATAGCGTTTAAAGAAAATTATAGTTATCTATTTTAAAGGTCTATAATACCCGTGTGTTGTCTAGGTACCTTATTATTAATGCCTGGCAAATAACTAACCATGGTATAAGCTAGAGATAACACACAGGCAATGGCAATTTGGTTTCATGAAGAAAAAATAGAATGATGGAATGAGTATGCGTGTTGGTTCTGAAAACTGACTGTGGAAAAAGGTATTGCTGTGCTTGCTTGAAGAGACAAAAGACAAATGATGGGCTTTTTCTGAGTAAAGCTTTCTTAGGAGTTTTTTGAACTCCATTTAAATTGTCTCATTCTAGGAGGACTGGGACGAACAAGTCCTACAGTACTCAGAAAAGAAATGCTCCCTGAGGGCAGAACAACTGAATGGTTTGAAAGAAACTACAGTTTTAGGACTGCATGGAATGGAGTGGAAGATAGTATATTGATAAATAACAAAACAAGTTTTTGAGACAGTAGAAAGTGGGAAATTTAATTTTCAGCTTTAGCTCAGTGGTTAGAATGGTTTCTCTGATCTAAGAATCTGAAAATGGGGAGAATCGTAGCTGTTCCTGAATACTCGTAGAAAAGTAGGAGGTATTTGGGAACAAACATTCTCCATAAGCATATCTGTGAAGAAATATGGCCTAGATTGGTGGCTACCAAAAGAAAGTAGAATCACAGGTTAGAGTAAGGCCACTTTGCTATGAAACTCAGAGAAGGCAGATAAATTCTGTGCAATTTTATGATAGCTTACCAAACTATCCCGAAGAAGGACATTACCTTTGGTAGAGGCAGTATGGGAGAACAGTAGCCACCCTAGTTGGCCATTCACTCAATACCCAACAAACATTACTGTGGCGCATTAACTCACGGTCCACAGGGCACACAGAGCTGAACTCAGCAGCCATAGTTCGGCTACAGGCAACCCATCTGAGGTTGCTGCAAATAGCATAAAGGGAGAACTGGGTGAGAAGAGAGCACGCTGTTGATTCTCCTAGAGAAGCTGGTCACATTGGCTTTGCAGATACTAACTCAGCTGTTCTCATTATCAGAGGAACTCAGGTCCTCACTGTAACTAAGAATGGCCGTAGCTCATTTCAGTCCTTTCCTTGAGTGTTGCTTCCTGGCTCCAGTGCAGATTTCTCAGTCGGGTAGCACAGATCCTTCACTCTGCTGAACAGACTTTCTAATGTCCAGCCTTCGGGCCTTCCTAGTGCAGATCCTTGAAAAAGACTTGCATGAGACATTGTCTCATGCCTAGAGCCCTAGAGTGAATTCTGGGGTCCGTGATCAGCCTAGTCCTGCACTGGCAGTCACCAAGGCTTCACGCTCAGACAGAGCAAGGCAAATGGTCTGGGCGCAGCCAGAGCAACCTGGGCCACACAGGTCGCAGAAATCAGGCTCCATGCATTGCTGCTCCGCTCCGCTCCTCTCCACTCCTCCCCTCCCCTCCCCTCCCCTCCCCTCCTCTCCTCTCCTCTCTTCTCTTCTCTTCTCTTCTCTTTTTTTCCATTATGGAAAAGCTCTGTATTTGTTTCATTGTTGTCGTTGTGCTGTTGACTGCTTAGTGGGTGACCCGGCTGGCTTCCTGGATATCTGGGCTGGTTCTACACAAAAGAGCAGTGCTCCCTCTGGAGTCCCTTTGGGCTCTGGGCATCCAATAGCACTGATAGAGCATATTGAAACTGGACCAGGTCTTCATTTGGATTCTTTAGGTCTCTAGTTATGTGGACAAATCTCCCACACTCATTTGCATTTTCCTCTCTGGGTGATTATAAAATATTCTTATAAATAATGTATCCTGTATTAAATCTATTTCCTTCCAAACTCTATATGTAACAGAATTGGTACCAGGAGCGGGTTATTATTGTGACTATACCTAGCCATGTGGTTAAGAGCCTTTGGGATGACTTGTGAGAAGAGTTTGGAACGTTTCAAAACTGCTGGCTTGAAAACAGCACTGGAATATTCTTACACTGTACTGTATGGAAGATCCTGGTCAAAGTTTAGAAGAGCAAAAAGCCACTAAAGACCAGGAGAAGGAAATTTCTTCTAGGAATGATTGCATGAGCTGCTGAACTTATAGATAATGTGCATTATGGCACGGAAGAAAGTTTGACTGCACTTTGCTCATGTTCACAGTCTTTGCTTGAGAATAAGATTAAAGGCGGAAAACTATGTCATCTAGTAAAAGAAATTTCAAAGCACTCTAATGTTGAAGCCATGATATGGCTACAGTTGGGGGCTTTTTCCCAGATGGATATTGAAAATCAAGAGCACAGAGCCCATAAAAATGCTTAATCATGTGCACACATAAATATATATGTACATATATGTGTATACCATATATATGTACTTGTGAACAAATAAGTTTATTTAATGTTAATATCAATTTTTGGAGAATATTGCCTCTATTTTGCTGATTAGAAAAATGTAAGCTTTGAATACATGTGCCCAAATTTTTATAATTTAGTGACTCAATGTTGATATGGTATCTAACTGTTAGCATATCTAATGCCAAAACAGCATGTTCTTATAAGAAAATTAGATGTCTAGATTTTAAAACATGGTTTGAAATCCTGAATTTACCTCCACATAATTATAAAATTTGGGGCAAGTTATTTAACTTATCTGGATCTAAATACCCTCTATGCCAAATAGTCAGGGGAACTGCTCTGACTGTAACTTCTAAGAAGGTAGACATGAGATATCCCAAATCTGGAGCCATCAAGGGTTTTCTTTAAAGGGAACAATATGGCCAAATTTGCATTTTTGATAGATCTGCTAGTGTTGACGATGTCTCTAAAGGGAATCATTAGAGAGAGGCCATAAATTGCCATGTTCTTAATAATAAATTTTGGCTTTTTCTAGGAGAGTGGTATAAGGGATACAGAGTAAAAACACACACACACACACACACACAATATGAAGTTGAGCATGGTGGCACATGCTTGTAAATGTAGCACTCTGGGAAGCTGAGACAGGAGATCATAAGTTTGAACCTAGACAGGCACATTGACTGGACTAGTCCCAAAAGTAAAAATTAAAAAATAAAATAATTTTTAAAGGAGCTGAAGAGGAAGCTAGGATTATATGCCTATAGTCTAAACTCACAAATCGTAAATCAAATTGCTGCCCTCATGGAGCCTATGCTACTGCAGGAAGTAACTGCACAGAGGCATCAGCTGACCTAGCGCGTCAGCTCCAGTGGAGAAAAGAAAGACAAGGTAAGATGGTAAGCAGCGCAGAGGCCAGCATGACATCAGGGCCACGAAGGAAGTGTCCACTAGGAACATTACCAGAACAGTGCTTGGCATGTATCTGCACACAGTATCACACAACTGCAATCATATCTTGAAGTGAGCATGAGAAATTTTAATTAGGAAGGACATGAGTTTCCTAAAATTATATTATTTCAAAATTCCAAGGTGGACTCCCAGAGCTATGCACACACTGCATGGCTGAAGCAATGCTCATTGATTTCTGCCTCTCAAGGAATCTTCCGCTCTGCTTTTGTTATCATTTATTTTTTTTATTATTATTATTTTTTTTTTTTGTGGGACCAGGGTTCGAACTCACGACCTTTCACTTGCGCAGCAGGCACTTGTGCCTCGGAGCTATCTCCCCAGCCCCCATGCTTTTGTTATCATTTAAAAAAAAAAATCTTTTGCTCATAGACAATTTTTAACAGACTATAATGGGAAGAGTGGTGACAATTTTGCCCACTACACTACTGAGAAATATATGGTGGCATTTGCAGCCTTCTCTTGCACTGTAGTGCACCTCACGCAGACTTCCATCATTCCACCATGTCATCATAGCTCAACAAAACAGTCCATCATCCTATTCGTCTCTTTTTAGTTATGGGCTTCTAAAATTAGTCTTAGGAGTAGAAATTCTGAGATACTATCTCAAGGGCATTCGGTAATACTAGAAACTTCTCTGTTCATCTATGCCAAAAAAACCTCCCAGTATCTTTTCGTTGTAACTTAACATCTCTTCCCAGTATATTAACAATATGTTAATAGTTTTGAACATCATAATTGTTCACTATATCTTTGTATATTGGCATTTTGTCTTCCAAATTTGATCATAAATTTATATGTGCTGTAGTGAATATCCAATGGAATCTATAAATATAGTGTCTTCATAATTGCTTATTAAGGGAATAAATGATATCCCAAACACATTCACACACCCCCAAAATGTGTTCTATCAGTGTATTTGAAAATCTTACATGTTTAAGTCTTGTAGGTAGAAATATGAATCCTATGCACATATTTTTTGAAACATGTAAAGTAAGTGATAAATTTGGGTGGTGATCATATGAGAATTAACTGAACTTATTCTGTATCTGCCATAGTGCAAAAATCACACCAATTTTAAACATAGTGCTCGCTGGGTCATGGTAATCATTGAAAGTTTAAGACCAGTCTGGGCTACAAAGTGGGCTTAAAGCCAGCCTTAACTGAATAGCAACAGCCTGTCTCAAAAAGAAAACAATAAATAAACAAACAAATATAATGCTTAACTTGAAACAGTGCTTAACAATTTTCCTTTTATGTAATTTCTGTCATTTTTAGTAGAGACACCTTGGTGATATGAACCTGTTTATAATCTGTCCCCTTCCTGTCCTGTCCTTTCTTTGTACGTTGTCAAAATTTTTCTTATCTTGTTGAGACAGAGCTTCACTATGTAGCTCAGGCTGGCCTTGAGCTCATTTTGTTCTCCGCATTGGCCTTGACCTTGCAGTGACTCCTTGCCTTAGCTGACCAAGTGCTGGGGTTGCAGCCATGAGCCATCATGCCCGGTCATGCACTTTGCAAACTTTGCTCTGGCTATTATACTACATTCAGCTCTATGATTGTGCCATACAACTCCAGGGCATTATGGACAGGGAATACAAAATAGACTGTGTTTGTTTAGATTCAAAACAAAATAAGAAATGGGTGCAATTTATCGGGTGGCATGACTGAGTTCAATAAAACAGCCAACAACAAAATGACTTTATAATGTATTAAGTGGTAGCACACGGATAAAGTGAATATTATAAAGTTTTGTGTTGTGTGGGCCAGGGAGATAGCTCAGTAGAGTAAGTGCTTGCCTGACAAACATGAGGTCCTGAGTTTGATCCCTGGTACTGAAAAAAGTTATGTGTTGTGTCTAGTCAACATGACTTCAGCTATATCTATGCCAAAATTGCTCATGTATATTTTATAAACATTATATTATAGAGCATATAATTCATTAAAATAATCCTAGTTTGAAAAAGACTCATCTATCAAGTACATATTGTGTGCTGTGACCTATGTTCAGGGTTTCATAAAATTTAATTGTATCAATGTGAAGAGAGCATTTTCCAAATCAACTCCTTCATAAAATTATACAATAAGTACAAGTTAAGCAAACAGAGTTTAAATATTAAGAGACTTGCCCAAGGTCAGCTAATAGGCATTTGAACCATGATTCAAAGGTCAGAGATGTCAACTCTTTACTACAATTCTTTTCTAGAAAGTATTCTCTATGTAATAGATTATACGTAATATATGTTGACTTCATAAGTAATCTCAACAGCACTGTTACCAAGTGTGTATGATTAGATTACAGTGAGAAAAGTTATAATTACATAATTGTGAATGTTGTGCAGTTTATTATTGCAATTAATCTGGATACATCGACTTCACTGGATTAGGAAGTGCCTAGTAGATTAGCAGAGCATGCACTGATGCGTGCCTGAATGACTCGGGGTGTGTGTGTGTGGGGGGGGTCCTGAATGTCATATAGGATCCCTGCCTGTTCCTCTTGGTGTTGCTCCTATGTTCTACTCCCCACCTGCTGTAAACTACGAAGTCTGCCCCACCACACCCTTTTAGGATATTCCTGCCTTGAACCTAGCTAACTATGAACTGAATCCTCCATGAGCTAAATTAATATTTTTTTGTTCTTTAATTTGTGGATATCAGGTACTCTGTCTCAGAAACAGCAACACTGACTAGCATAGATAATTAGTACTAGAAAGGTGCAGTTGCTGTAACTGGATCTGAACATATGGTTTAGATAAATAGAATATAAGAGCACTGGCATGCTAAAAACACTATAGCTGCATAGGTGATCCTGGTCACCAGCATGCTGATAGACAGGTGAACAGGAAAGGCTAGGCTTCTACTGCTACTGGCAGACCCTAGCAACATGCACATGATGCCAGCTTGCAGAATGCAATAGTTATAGGGTCACAGAGGTTTCCAGCAAGATGTAAGAGTAGGTGTTGGGGACCAGGAAGACAGCCCCTGAAAGGGTAATACATGAAGCTGTAAGAATGAAACCCAAGTGGTGGAGACTTCAGGAAGTCAGTGATGCTGCCAATGTGTAAAACCTAGCTGAGGTCAACTGCAAGCTATGAGTAGACCCAGCCCAAGAGAGAGACCTGTACTGGAACTCACACTTACCATCACGTGATCTCAATACTGGACACAGAGCTACAGGATCTAGTGTTTTATTGCTTACTTTTGGTCTTGCTTTGATCTGTTTCTTTTCTAGTCTCTTGTTCATCTCTTTTGGAATGGAATTAATTACCCTATGCCATTGTACCTTAAGATGCAACCTCTTTTTAATTTTTACAGAGATTTATAGCTAAAACCTTACCGTGAGTCTCAGAAAAGACTTAAGTTTAGGTATTTAAAACTACTGGAACTGTTGAGTTTTTTAAGAGGACCTTTTGAGCTCCTGGTTGTTCACAGGATAGCTGTATTACATTAGATGGAATTTAGGATTTTGCTACTGTGTATACTTGGAAACTAAGTATGGTTTGAAGAGATGTGTCTGAGTGCGAAGTTAACAAGGCATGAGTTGTAACCATTAATCTTTTTTTTTTTTATTTTATTTTTTTTTCTTGTTTCAAAACCTTTGTTTATTCACTCATTTTTATGTCCCGAGGGCAGGGCTGGCGCAGCATGTGGTGCCGGGAATCGAACCGCGGTCCCTGAAGCTGCCTAAGCTTTCCCAAGCAGGCTCTTTAGACCACTGAGCCATCCCGCTGGGCCCCTTAATCTTGATGTGTCAGCTTCCGTAGATTAAGAAACACCTAGCGGTTAGTAGGGCACACTGCTACATGTGTCTACTTGGGTCACTGCTGCAAGGGCTGGGATACGTGTGTGTGTGACCCATCCCTGCTCTTCCTGACACTGTTCCCTGCTCTGTTCTCCAGGCCCCATGCACTAAGCAGCTTTGTTCCACCATCCCCTTTGCCAGGATCTCCTGCCTTGGAGCTAGCTGACCATATACTGGATCTTTCCAAGCTTTTAGCTAAATTCAATATTTCCTCCTTTAATATTTGGGTTCCAGGTATGGTGCCTCAATAATGGGAAAGCTGACTAAAACATAACCCTGTGTCCAAAAATATTCTTTGAAGTTCTTTAAGCTGTAGAAAAAAATATGAGACAAAAGTTTAACCATTTTTAAATCACTTATCATAATTTCTAACTGCTGATATTTCCATAATCCTGAATTATGTGCATTATTGAAATTTAATTTAGACTTCAGTGTAAATTAGTAGTACAGGAATTTGCAATCCACCCATCATAATATATTGAGTTTATTTTTAGTGTAACCAAGCCAAAGCTACTTGTGCACTTCTGTTTGGGTTGTCTTGTTCTTCTGCTATTATGCCTCAGATATTCCTGGCCAACTAATCTATTTTCAAGAATTCAGAGTTTAGAAAACACGAGATAAAAAACAGCTATGGAAGAATTAAAAATTATCGACTGCTACTTGATATGAGCATGACTATACCTGGTCACCTGTGATATGAAAGCTGACAGTAAAGGAAAACCTAGAGAAACAAGTATCATCAATGGAAAACAGGACTGGGGACATAGCTCAGCAGTACAGCACCTGCCTTGCAAGTGCAGGGCCCAGAGTTCAATTCTCAGTACCAAAAAAGAAAATAGTAAAAAATGAATAGAAGTTCCTTTATAAAACAACTTTTTAAATAGACGGGCATGGTGGTGCACACCTGTAATCCCAGCACTCGGGAGGCTAAGCCAGGAGGATCGGTGCATGTTCGAGACCAGCCTGGGCTACAAAAGTGAACTCAAGGCTAGCCCGAGCTGCATAGCGAGACCCCGTCTCAAAAAGACAAAAATAAATAAATATATATATATATATACATATATATATATATATATATATATATATATAACAACTTAAAAAAAAAAAAGGCCAGCCAGATAGCTCACCAGATTAAAGTGCCTACTTAGTGAGACACAGGGACCAGAGCACTATGGTGTAAGCTTTCTCGTTCTGCCTGCTTCATTCTCTCATTCATTTGCTCATTTCTATTCACTCCTTGATGCACCATATGAAATGAGCTCTGTACCTCAGGTATTATGTGAGGTGTAATGTCAAGAACAAAACCTTGTAGAACATATGGTACACAGTAAAAGTTAGCAAATAGATATCAATAACTAGATATTGTGATAAGAATTTATAAAAGATAATAAGTAGTTAGGAGTTAAGAGACATTCCCTCATTAGGAGCTTGAGAGTAGAGAAAACATCTCTGAAAAATGTAAGATTTATGTTGAAACAGAATGAAAAGACAGAAAGGAGAAAGTCATTTCATGTGTGCACATCATAGAACATCAACAGTGGCCCAGGCAACAGTGGCCAAGGCCCATCTTTGGCACCTTCAAAACTCAAGTAAAACCATGTGGCTAGAGGCAGCAGTAAAATAACTGTCACATCCTTAACTGAAGGAGACAGCCATGGCGAGATTAAGCAGGTATGGAAGACAGGAGGCTAGGAGTTTGAAAGGCGCCCAGGGCCCTACAGAGAGCTACTAAACTAGTGTTAAAGTAAAGCAGGTGAGTCAGAGGATCAGATCTGTGTTTTTCAGACTACTAGAGCTAAGGTACTTGTATGTGAATAGTGTATTGCTGTTGGAGAAGCACATAAAAATGAAAGGATCTAGTTAAAATGATCTTGATAGTAGCCCAGGCAAGAGGTGATGGTAGCTTGGCTTTCAGTATCATCAGTGAAGATAGAGACAAATTCTAGATCTGACAAGAATGATGCTGGATTATATGTGAAGAATAAGAGAAAACAAAACATTAAAGGAAATGTCCAGTTTCTGGTTTAAATAACTAGGGAATTGGTGAGACCTAGAGAACTGCATGATGAACAAATCTTTCAGAAAGTGAGAGGAAGCAGGAAGCCCACACTCACTGGTGCCAGCTCTTTCAATTCCACACATTTGAATTTTAAAATCTTGCACTGAGCATCTTCCATGTGCTGGACAGAGGGCTAAAATGTGAGAAACAAAAACTAGTTAAAATTTAGCCACTCTGCGCAAAAACTCAGACATGGGGAAGGCAATCATGAAAACACCCAAAGACTCTCTCACGTGCTTCACACTGAAGTAATCTGTAGGGCTGGACGAGAGGAAAGGAGGCAAGAAAAGGCTTCCGACAGACACAATTAGATTAAATCTCCAAGGATAAGAAGCCACTCTTTCACATTATAAAGTGGTAAATTCTGTATCTAGGCTTTGTTATACAAAACCATGTATGAAAGGATGATGTTTTGCCCCAAGTTCCTAATATGGAAAGTCTCATATTTTATAGATGCTTCTAAGTTTGCTAAAGAAAAACAAAACTGAAGTCCTCAGTTTCAACTACCAAGGACAAAATGTCCACAGCCATAAAATCAAAACAAATCACCCCAGTTTCCACTGAATGTTAACTCTTTCTTTCCTTTCATACAACACAGCTAACTCTAATCATAAAACATGAAGTGTAAACTTCACATCCAGTGAGCGTGGTTCAGTCAATGAAACCAATCAGCTTAAACAACTCTGAGCCTTAAAAACATGATAGCATGCAAGAGGCAGCCACAAAGAGGTCAAGACTCTCCCTCTGCTGTGTACCAAAAATTGTGCTGAGAGGGACCAAGCTTCTGGACACTCAAAGGTCACCAAGTAGTCTTTCTGAATGCACAAGAAACTTCTATAGTTTCTTAATCAGAACTGGTTTTATTTCTGAAAAGTTCAATAAATCTTTAGCATCTCCTTTTAGAGGTAGAATATTCATTAGACATTGCAGAGCTGTATTTTGTGTTCTTGAGTTGCCCTTTCTATTGCTGAGATTAAACTTGGGTACACAGAAGCCAAGTGCTTATCCAGTACAAGCCAAGCCGGTGGCTGTGAAGAGATTGAGCTCAGATCTGTGAGCCTAGGGAGTTCTAAAAAGTGATCACAGGAGGAGCAGGTTTGGTTAAAATGCATTTTCCATAAAGGATGACACTTCACTTCCACTCTGGAGGAATTCTAAGCAGTTCTGTTCTTCCATCTGCTCCCTTATTCTTGTGAGCAGCTGACCTCCCTCCTTATTTCACAGAGTAAACATGGCATCTTTCTCAGGATTTTGCCCTAAACATTCTGATCTTCAGATAGTGACACTTCCATATTCAAGACCAACCGTGACATGGTCTTTGGATCCCATCCCTTTCTATCTTCCTCAGGAACATTTATTATTGATCACACTTTTTTCTCTCTTAATCTCTTATGCTCACCAATACCCCCATCAGCACTTTTTCAACAAGAGTAAGCATTTATTGGGCTGAAACACATAATAAACATTTATTTGGTCTTCAGTCTCCACCACTTTATTGGACTTGCTGAACCTTAACTTTCATAGTGAATCATCCAGTTTGCACTTTTGGCCCTTAAGCCAGTTGACTTATCAGCCTCATCAGTTTTTAATTATGCTTACTTTTTACTCAGTAGACAAAATAAAATCCTCCTTGATGGGGAAGATTTTCATTTCATTCTTTGTTTCTTTCTTAAGGACTCATGAACTGAACTTGTCCAAATCAATCTTAGGGTCCTCCCACCACCACACCTGAAAAGGAACCTTTTTCCGTATTTCCAGAATTGCATATATGACGCTGCTACTAACCTTGCCACAGGAGTGAAGGTGCTGAGTATCGTTCCTGACACTGCCTCTTCTCTTTCCCCCCTAAACACAATCTCTCTCATTTCTGGACTCTTTATTTCTAAATATACAGGCTTGCTTGGGTCTCTCCATTTCTGCTACCACCTTACTTCATGGAATCATTCTCTTTTCCCTAGAATTCTGCAAAAGCTTTGTAGTCTGCTTAATTTTTTAAAAATGTCTTTAAAAGTTTTCAAGGGCTGGGCCAGTGAGACATCTCAGCAGCCTAAAGCGCCTGCTTAGTAAAGCTTAGACAACTGCAAGGACCACAGTTCAATTCCTGGCACCACATGCTGCACCAGCCCCATGGCCAGGGCAGGCTGAGCTGGCCATAATTAAAAAAAAAAAAATTGAAAAGTTTTCAAGGGCTGACCAGACAGCTGAGCAGGCCAAAGCATCTGCTTAGGCAGAGTGCAGCAATCAGGGTTCTTTCTGCAGGATGCCAGGCTGGCCCCACGTCCAGGACATGCTGAGAGGGTTATTGAGACTGAGCATGGTGGCATGTGTCTATAATCCCAGCACTTGGCAGACTGAAAACAGGAGAATCACTACGAGCCCGATCTATGTAGTGAGACCCTGAAGACTCTCTACTAAACACCAAAAAAAAAAAAAAAAAAAAAAGTTTCAAAATATTTTATAGCTATGTAGTTAGACTATAGGATGGCTGCATTCATCATGGGGCTCTGCTACAGGCACACAACATGAAGGGAAAAGGAAACTTTTTAAAATACCTTTTTTCTGCTTTCTCAACTGTACTTCAGATTGCAGTTAGGGCGACAGTTGGGACCCCAAATCTGACTGCCTTTCTTGCTGCTCTGCACTTTCTCCAACTTAGAAGCCGACTCTGAAGTCATAAGCCTCATCTGGCTGCTTTTGGTCTTCAGCCCCCTTCCCCTCCTGCCTTGCACCATTAAGCTCCTAATCCATTGCCTGCATGCCAGTCATAATGGCTTGAAGCTTCCTCAGAAACTGGATTTTGGGCCCGGCAGGATGGCTCAGTGGTGTAAAGTGCCTGCTGGGGAAAGCTTGGGCAGCTTCAGGGACCACAGTTCAATCCCCGGCACTACATGCTGCGCCAGCCCTGCCCTCTGGGTGGGCTGAGCCAGCCACAAAAATGAGTGAATAAACAAACAAAGGTTCTGAAACAATAAATAAATAAATAAATAAATAAATAAATAAATAAATAAAATTTTTAAAAATCTGGATTTTGTTCTTCTGCAGCAAGGTCTCTCAAAAGCCATTCCTTCCGCCTCAGTGGAGGGTCCTCTTCCTCTTCCCCAATGGATCTCACTTTGTAAACTGAAGCCTAGTTAGCATTCCCTTAGTGCTACTTCTCTGACCGCCCTCTCCACATCGATGCTCCCCCAATGTGTGCCTAACAAATGCATCTTCATTTATTACACCTACATCTTTATTTTAACCTATGCCACTGTGACATTGATTGTTGCTTCCACTTTGAAGGCAAGGATTCCTGTTTGCTCACAATATTTGCATTTATAGGACCTAGCATCGTGCCTGGGATAGTAGGTACTATAAATAACGCTTGAATTAATTAAAGAGGAAGAAGAAAAGATAGATGTATAAATGAAATTGGATGAGCAGAAACAGTAATGATGATAAGCCCTGGGAGGCACAGGGCACAAATAATACATGTTGTGATGATAAACACGTTATAGGCAAGAGAACAGTTTTGAGAACAAGAAACTGAACATTAGCCATCTTTCCCACCATCGCTTCTTCAGGCAGACAACTACAAAGAAAACACTTTCCTCTGTCCTACGAGAGGCCAAATTTCCTTTGCCAAGGCTCCTCTCAGCCACAGGCCTGTTCTTGTGACTAGGACAGTTTTACCTTTTGCTGTCTACCTGGAGTAAGTCTACAGAAGGCAGAAGATACCTCCAGGCTGTGGATTTTGAAGGAAAAAGTGGGTGATTTTTATTTTTCACCCTAAAATTTTGTGAGTGGTACTTATATATTCTGAAAAATATCTTGCTCTTTCAAAGAGTGAAATAGAATTAGTTTTACTAACTATTTGACACTTTTATGACTGGAGAACGTAAATAAAGGGAAAATATTCATCTAGAAATGAACTCTTAGCACAAGTACTCTAATAAAGGAAGAACAAGCAGGCAGCCTCACGTACTACCATAAATCACAGGAGATGGGAATAGAAAGCGCACTAGGATTTTATGTATGTTGTTTCATCAATTCATACAGACTACTGAAAGAGGCTAAGAAATGTTCCAAGTCAGGTAAACAATGACAACAGAATTTTAACTCAAATTTCATGCCTGCTCCAGTGTGGTGCCAGTAACACAATCCAGAGTAGCACCCAAAACCCTGAGTCTCACAGCACCCTCCTGCCAAATTCTGGGAGTTGTCCTGGTCAATGGCAGACATCATAAATAATAATAATAAATAATAGTAATATTATAATTGTTTATACATAATATTTATACATAATAAATAAAGTTTCTTCCTAAGACTCCAGGCTTTCAGAGAATCATAAAGTTTCCATTCTGTGTATACTTGAGAAAACTGCTCCTGGACATGCAGTTAAGTGCATTTCTATTTCCAAGTTCTAAATAGAGTACAACCTCTTAATGCTGGCACAAACCAAAGAACAACTGCGTATAACCAAATCCTTTGCAGAAATAAACTCGTTTTAACACCATCTTTAGAGAGGGAGGGTTTATAGGATCCATTTAATTAAGTCGTAGGTATTAAATTATAGAAAATTTTTACTTCACCAAAATACAATCTAAAACAGCCACGCAAGATCAATTAGTATATTCATTTATCTCCCAGAGGTTAACATTCCCCCAAAGTGAATGTTTGTTCTGAGTTGGCTGAAAATACACTGGCCAGAACCGGCCAGATAGCTTGAGGACTAAAGCACCTACTTAGGCAGGTGCAAGGATGAGGCTTGAATCCCAGGAGTGCAGTGCCGGCCCCAGCCCCAGGTGCACTGAGATGGCAGTTAATGCTCTGCGTGGTGGCACAAGCCTGTGACCCCAGCACTTGGGAGGCTGAAAACAGGAGAATCGCCATGAGTCCAATCTATACTAAATAATTTTTTTAAAAAAGAAAATATACATGTCAGCAAGTAGAATATTTAAATCAATGCATGTATTTGTCCTCATTGTGAGAATGAAGTACGTCTTATAAAACCTGCACTTACTCCATCTACTCCAAGAATCCTCAGAGTTGGGGTTTTAATTAGATGTATCTGTTACACCTCTTGTTACTGCGCTGACATGGGTCCATTAATTCAGCCTGGGAGGAGCTCTTTTTATGAGGCAGGAAGGGCCGAGCTGCCTGCTGCCAAACAGACCCTCCTTAAGGACCGATCGCAATTAATGTTCCATTGCTTTCTCAAGTACTGTTAAAAAAAAAAAAAATCATTTCAGGCCAAGGTTTATCTGAACATTTTGTACAATTCCACAGAGGCCTGGGTAGCTGGAGGCTGCTGGAGAGGTCTGGCGCCCACGACTGCTCTGGTGCAGTGCAAAGCAGGCTGCTGTTATAGACCTGGCCTTGCAGAACAGCTTCTCCTGTCTGGACTACCTGAGGCTACATCTAATGAGGCAAGTCTGAGCAGAGAATAGGCACTGTCAGAAAGCCAGGGTGAAAAGCCAGAGTAGTACGTGGGTTTCAGGAGGTCTGAGGTGAAGGCTCCTTCTTGGTTAGGTACAGTTCATGAATTTAAATTGTATTTCCTTATTTTAACATTTCCTTGTTTTCAAAGTAAGCACAAAAATACAGAAGAAACATCTTAAAGGCCTCTAGTCATTCCTACTACGAATCCTGTCCTGCTTCCATCTGGAAGGGATTTCCACTTCAATGTTAAATTATATGATGCACTCATCCCTATATATTGTAAGAAAAAGTCCCTTCGTAGAGACCTGTGCAGTATGAGGTTCCCAAGTGGGTTATCACCTGGGAGAGCAATCCCTCGCATCCCCCATATCCGCTGCTAGTCTATGAATGACACCCAATACCCAAATTCAGGGAACCTGATAGTGCCTGCATGTGTTGCATAGCCATCTAATGAAACCAACTAAAAGAGGATGTGGTAGAAAGAGAGGGAGTTCGTAGGACATTAGTTTGCTTTGTTTTCCAGAAAACTGTTTCACTCAACTGTACTAATCACACATGCTTAGTGCAATCAAAATTGCCCCAAACCAATCATATATATTACCAAAGGATCTTTCTCCATGATGCAGGGCTGCAAATAAATCTCCAAAAATACTTTTAAGGAACTCAAGTAGCCAAAAAATCATAATAATTCTTCTGAGTTCAAAACAGGCTTTCCAAGATACAGAAATTGTAGAATAAGCCACTATAAGAAAAAAATAAAAAATATTACGCTGTTTTTCTAAAACAGTATTAGATAACTTAAACACCCTATACTTTCCACTTTATCTTACAGTTTCTGGGGTAGTCTGACAGTACAGTAGGCCATTTGACTTCATTATTCAAGTGCCTTTGAGGAGCAAACTAGATCTTCAGCTGGCTCCATCTTGAGCTTTCTCCTTAGCCAATGAAAGTAATGTTATGACAGGAATCAAATTAGTAGGAACTGAGCCAGGAACAGAATTAGGAATACTGCATTTATTATCTCAAATTCTGAAAATAATTTTGTAAGGTAGATATGTATTGTTAGCTTAATTTCACGAATGAGGAAAGTGAGGTAGAAATAGTGACAGTGAACCACTTGCTCAGGATCATGAGAAAAGGGGTTGCGTCAGTCCCGCCTGACTCCCAAACTGATGCCACCGGCACTCCTTTCTGTAATGACGGGCGAAAAGCAAGAACCTTAACCTACCCTGAGGTGCCCAGGGGCCGCCGGCATCTGCATACTGCAAGGTCAGCGCGCCACTAGCGGTCAGGGCCAGGGTACCACCCACCACTGTGCAGGTTGCCAAGGCTCCCTGGCTCACCATCAGCTGCTCTTTCCCTTCACATCACTACTTTCTCCAGCAAAACTTCTACCTAATACCTCAGTTACTTGGTTTATATAAAAGAAGAATTTACTGCCCTACTTCATGCCTGCTAAAATACACAGTTCATTTATCAGAAATATCAACGAAAGAGATACTTACACAGGTCTTCTGCAGAATTAGCCTATCAATTGCAGCAACATACCTGTTCCTATTTTTAATGGTTTTTTCAACCTGTAAAATTTTTTTAGTATCCACAACTACAAAACACAAAGGCAACCAAAATGTTTTCTCCAAAAAATCTTTGGATGTAATTTTGATTTTGTATATGTGCTGACTCATGAACAACACTGATGTATCAGCTAAGAAAGAAAACTCTGACGTACCGATTTCACACCATTACACCTCACACTGCTCAAGAGCTTGCGCCTGCTTTTAACATTTCTTCCCTCACTCTTGGCTGCACTTTTTCAAGCTGCCAAAACAGCAAATTTAGTGATGCCTTCTCCTGAATTTCCATATACTTATTTGAACTATCTGGATCTTCTGGTGGTTTAGGTAATAAGATTGCTGCACGTTTTAGGGCAATCTCTAAATGGGTTTGGAAATGAAGCCTTATGTGTCTCTCTCATTCAAATGCCTGAATATACTCAGAAAATGACATAGTAAGGCCACACAGGAGGTATGTAATAAATAAACTGTGAACACTGAAAAATCGCTCTTGTCCACTGCAACGCTGCTTTAGTACACACACAGCACATGTACCAGTCCTCGACAATGACTAGGCCGTGTATCCCAACCGCACACTGACAAAACAGGGTCTGAAATGATTCTCAGTTCGTGATCAGTTGACTCCAACACACAGACATAAAAGTGAGTGTGGCCGAGCAAAACACTGAAATTCATGGCACCCTGGAAAGGGCAGAGGAAAACTGTCAGCGAGGAGGTAGACACAACCATGTGTGCACTGCAGCCGGAACTCCGTGCCCGGCCAATAGAAGAGTGCTTTCCTAATCCCCTAGGGGGCTCCCAAGTCAGTCAAGAGGCTGAGTTCTGGGGTCCAGGCCTGGAACCCAGGTAGCTGTGGAGTGCAGGTGGGAGGCTCCCAAGGCTAGCCTGGACAACTAACTTATTAGGACCCTGTATCAAAATTAAAAGACTTAGGATACAGCTCAGTGAAAGAGAACTTTCACAATGTATACAAAGTCCTGGATTTAATCCCTGTTAAAATTTAAATCAAAATGAGATATCACTTCACATTTATTAATTGACCCAGGAATTCCATGCCCATGCAAGGGCTGAGAACACCTATCAGCACAGCACAGGAGTATTTACAATGGCATCACTCAAAATATGTATGAGTGTAAACAATTTAAATATCTATCAGCTTATGAATAAATAAACCAAATATGACATATACATACAATGAAAACTTTTTCAACAAAATGATGAAAAATTAATACATTGTTAATATATTACTTACTCCTGAAAACACATCTTCAGTAAAAGAAGCCATTCACACAAGACCACATGCTACATGATGATGTTTATAGGAAATGTCTAGATTATGACACAAATGCACAGAAACAGATCATATAGCAGTGGATTCCCCAGGGTAGGGAAAGAGTGCTTAGGGAGTACACAGAATTTTTAGGGTCAAAAAATTATTCAAAAATTCGATGTAGTGATAGTTGTACAATTCTGCATACACTTTAACAGTTATTGAATTTTGCACTTAAAATGGGAGAACTGCAAGGCATGAAAATTATATATCACTAAAGATGCAAAAAAAAATTCCACTACATATAAAACAAGAAAACTCCCAACATCCACAGAAAAACATGCCCTGAAGGCTTATATTCCTATATTCTAGCAGATCTTAGAATGACAAGAGAAGGTTGAAAAAATGCGCAGGTATAAAGCTCAAAAATCAAATTCGATAAAGGCAGCATTAAATGCTGAGGTAAAAAAAAGAATCTAAAAATTAAATAATCTCAGAAAAAGTGCGGATGAGGACGGTGGGAACGTGGAATGCAAACTCTGATGCCCTGAGTTTTGCTGGGAGCCTGCCTGTGTTCTCCCAACAGCGCCTTCCACTCCTCCACTTGGCTTCTTAGACCTGGGGAGCACTCCGAAGGCTACCAGGCCCCCATCCCGGGCACGCCAAGTACATGCTTATGTGGGGTTTGTACAAGTTCTGTGGGTTCTCTGTGCACTCCCCAAGAATGCCCTTATCAGACACAACTGGATGTTCTCCTCCAGCGACACAGCGGGCTCCCTTTCAAGGCACATTTGAAAGATTAATTTGACAAAAATTATTTTCAGGCAGTACTCCAGCACCCAACCAAATGTTTTAGAACTGGGTAAGAAATGAGGGAAAGCTTAAAGCCTCGTAGGGCCGCAGGGAAGAGAGCCACTGCCCACTGTATGAATTTCAAGATCCTCCAATCAGGGAATCTGACTCTAGCAACCTCTGGCACACAGCCATCAGAAAGGTCACACTTCTTAAAGTGCACTGGGTTTTCTCTGAGATCATTTGTTTTTGGATTCTTTTTTTTTTTTAAACCCTGTGAGCATTACCCATATGACCAGATTCACTCCAATCTCATTGTCCACAAACTTAAGATCCTGCACACTCCAATTTTGTGCAGTCCTACTGTAATTATGATCATCTGATAACGTTCTGACATTTTATTTTGTAAGCCGACTGCTGATGGTATGACAATCTTGCCTGCTAAATAAAAATTGTGTCAAGTCTTTGGAAAGAAAGTGTTCAGCACAGATCATCGTGTGCAGCTTCCCAAGCACAGGGAAGGCCAGGGGGTGCTGTAAGCATGGGCGCTCTGGAGACACCTGGCACTCAGACATTGCTCTATGACTGGGCTAGATGTTCCTGACTCTCCTGATCATGGGCTTCATACAAAATTAAGTGACACAGTACAAACAGAAAAGAACTGACAATGAGGCACAAAAGGAGGAGAAGGAATGGCAGGATAGGGAAATGACTTTTAGTACCACCACAGGATATTGTAGTGTTGTACTGTTTCAGCTAGAATGAATGATGATGCCCATGGGTAATGCAAGATGGTATGGGAGAACATGCTGAAATAACATTTAAAAGACACCTTTCTGTTTTCTATAAGAACTATCTGCTTTTATTGATTTCTTATAAAAGAGAAAAAATACTTTCTTAATGTAGAGAGACACCATAGGAAAATGTTAAAATCTTTCTAAATGGAAAGGGTACCTAGCCTCCAAAATGGAGCCCCAAGGAAAGTCTTACGTAATCAGTTCCTGCTCTTCAGCAAAAATTTTCAAGAGCTGCAAAATTCTGCTTTCAAGGATTAGCCAAGTATATATTAATTAACTCCTGGGAAATTTTCCTGTCCCAACCTGAATGCCTTTGTTTGAAGAAAAATAAATAAATCTAAATAAGTAGTTCTAATTAATAGCAAGTTACTGCCTTTTGTCTTCTTCTCATCAATTCGTCCTGCTCCATCAATTCCTTCTGAAAAAGCTGCTCTCCTCCTTCTCAGCTCTCAGTGCTTCCCAAGAGCATATTTTATGCCAACTGTTAGCCAAGGCTGAGTGACCTCTTACGTAAACCACAAGGTACACTGGACTATACAGATCTCAGAGAGGTCAAGTAAATTATCCCAGGTCACACAGATAATAAGTGGCAGAGTTAATATTTTAACAGAATTTTTATTCAACTCTGAAGATTAGACTCTTAACTATGACCAGATATTGGACCTTTTTGGGTCCTCTAAAACCTGTCACCAAGTAATTTTCCCTTTTTGAATTTTATAATTTTTTTTTAAATTGATACAAGGTCTTGCTATGAAGCTCAGATGGGTAGGCATCCTCCTGTCTCAGGGCCCCAGCACTGGGATTACAGGCGTGTGCCACCACACTCGGTTGCAGGCTTGCTCTGGGCTCCACAGCCAGCATAGCATGTGGTGCAAAGGATTGAACTAGGGTTCTTGTGCTTGCCAGACAGGCGCTTAGACCTCCGAGCTACCTCCCCAGCCCTACAGTTTTTGTACAGACAATTATTATAGAATATATTACCAAGTATAATCATTATTTACATGTATGGTTTCCTCTATAGATGGAGCAATCCAAGGTTCAGTTACAATGCATAATAAGTGCTCTGGAAAGGGTCCATGGGAATTAATGTATTGAGAGTGGTGTTCTAATTTATAAATATTTGCATGATTTTTAAAAATATTTTGTATATACTTAGGAAAAAATATTAAATATAGTTTACATATAACAATAGCAAGAGCTCTAATAAGCTCTATAACAGCCAAGACTTTATTTTCAAGTTAGCTTATGAAGTTCTCTCTTGACATTATTCTTTAATTTGCCCTAAAGGACATATAATAACAAGGGAAAGCAATTATTCTAGTAAATATATTAGTTTCTGTAAAATACATGTCTGATTCATAAAAGTCACACATCAGAGCTGGGAACTAGGGAGTGGCTCGAGATCCACACTCAGGCCACAGGGGCATGGAGTGGTCCAGAGACACTCCCTGCCCTGTGCAATCTTTCGGCCTCCTGCAGCTGGCCAAGTCCAAGACTCTTCACGTTCCAAGTTCCAGGAACTAATTCTTAGCCTGTTCCACTAAAAACTGAGCCATCTGCCTTTCTTCATTTGGGTGCTATACTCAATGGGTATTTTCTCAATTGTTTCAAACTGGCGGTGCTTCGGGTAACTACTGCATTCACATCCATGGTCATACAAAGCAACGAGGCATACAGGCGGAAAGAAGTGTGTTGTTCTAGTGCTTGACATGGCCAAACACTGCAAGATAAGCTGTTAGAACTCTCACTAGGAAAGATATTTCATTCACAGTCAATCAGAAAGTATAATTATGTCCACAGTTATGCATATTTACTTGGGGCAAAATTTTTTAGATTAAATCTTAATCTGCACATTATAATTCTGGCCAGAAAGCAAAGTCCTTATAATATAAGGAAAATAAAAACCTCTCTGACCCACTACTACATCAGCATGAAAAGCCAAACCTGGGAGCATCCTGGGAGAACCTGAACAAAGATCAACCGAAGTCATTTTCAAGGTGATCCTAGCTGACAACAGGCATTCACAAAGTAATTTGGAAAAATAGACTTTTTAGGAAAACCAACCATAAAATGCTCTGCACTTAAAACAAAATTGAAGCAAACACTCACAAAAAGACGAAAAATATATTTGCAAAAAGTAATACGGTCTAATTCTAAGCGTACAGTCATTCTAGAACAAAACACTAGAGAAGAACAATGGGGCAGTGGGAAATGTAATGTGAGAGAAAAAGGCACACAAGTGACAGGGACGATCCTTTTATTGTGCATGTAAGAGTATATTCATTTATTTATAGCCTGATCTAGTGCTGGGAGGTTTTGAGACAGTCGAGACATTCTCTTTAAAATGTGGAGGCATGGTTGTCAGTATGGCTGAGATATAGGAAAACAGAGGATTTTACATGTCTTTGTTATATATATAGGTGTATGCTAATTGCATAGCTAAGTGTTGATTTTTCATTCAACAAGCTTTATCACATTATTCTTTGGCAACTTTTAAAATGCATGAGTGTTATATAAAATCAGCTATTTCACATGAGGAGGCAATTCTCAATGACCAAAATTCCACTGTGTAGAACACTTCTGTCTGAAATTACTGCCCATTGCCTTGAGTTCACAGGTAAGGAATGGAGCCCAAACACTCTCCTGCCTGAGTATATTACTTAATGAGATTTCTCCTTTGACCTGTAAGCAAATCCAGTAACTCCAAAATAAAACAAAATTCTAAATGTTTTGAGAAGAATACGATTACTATTATCAAGCTATTCAGATGTTTTCACAGGATCAGAGTAGGTAAACACCTCAGGTGATGGGCTGGGGAGATAGCTCAATAGCATAAATGCCTGTCTCACAAGCATAAAGTGATGAGCTTGATCTGGTAAAAAAAAAAAAAAAAAAACTCAGATAGGCAGTTCCAGGTATGGAGTCACTTGATATGGCTCATGATTCGGATGACTCAGCCCATGACTGACCACCTCCAGGGCAGAACAGCATGATGGAAAGGCACAGTGAGGGACAAGAGAGGAGCAGGGAAACAAAAAGCTTCCCTTCCATGCTCTGGCTAGTTGGATGCCCCTTCTGGCCAGCTCTCCTCTCCTAATACTAATGCTTTCATTCAGGAATTCATGAATGGTCAACCCACATTGAACGGAGCAGCCCTACTGTGCAGGCCACCTTCCAAGATCCCCACTTCTGAATATGCAAGACTTCCGAAGAACATTTTAGACCTGAGCCATAACAATATCCCTCGGGGAGAAGGGTGAGATTCTCAGGAGCAAGAATCCATCTCCACTGCTTGACACCAATATCCACAGTTGGAGTAGTTATGCCAAGGCCAGGTCCTCCCACCCAAAGCTGGGCCCTAGGAGCCTACCTCAGGGGCTCTGGGTCACATGGAGGGAAGCGGACCATTATATGTGGCACAACTCCTCCAGGTCACACCACCCAACTCAAAGAATACAGTCATCATAGCATTTAAATAAAGGACAAAGGAAACATATGAAGCTCCCAGTCCCATGGCAGAAGTGGTAAGAATATATTTTGCTAATATTTTTGTCTGACCATAGAACTGAAATTCAGTTTTCAGATAAGACATTTTTGATTTGTGATGATTAAACTGATTGAATCTCTAGTTCTGCAGATCTCACCACAGGAGAACCCAGTCTGGAATCGCTAGGTCCCCAGAGTTCTACTTCCAACATACTAATGAAAAGGGAACTGCTGCTGTTGTTCTTATTTCCTAGTAATCCAAAGACTGGCTTCTCCTCCTCGTTGGGCTAATACTCTAGAAGGTAAGCAGGTTGTCAAGTTTCCTCTACTTTGGGTTGAAGTTGTCAGCGTAGTAAAGAATTCATTTCTAATTAGAAATTCATATCAATGCTGCAGATGGGTAATTTGATAAAAATAGAAACAGTGTCTCATTCAACGTTTGTATCTCCAGCAGTAGCCTAGTACTAGACACAGCTGAGTGAAAGCGCTACATTTTGACTAGTTTGAAGACAGAAATTGCCAAAACACATATATTGTGGTATTCATAAGAGAATAGAAATGCAGAAGAAGCCATGAGAGTAGTAAACATTAGCAACCTAAAAGCGTCAAAAGCACTATAATTCCTGTAAGCATTTTATTTCCCACCAGGAAGTCAGAGCTATAGGAACAATTTCTGACATACAGTATCACAATCTGTTTTCCACTGCTCAAGACCCCATACCACAGACAGGAAAACCACAAGACAAAAAAGGTTATTTTGGCTCCTGATACTGGTCCCAGGTCAAAGACATCTGGTGGCAGCCTTCTGTCTGGCTGTCCTGAGATAGCATGGGATGTCCATGAGGACAGCAGGGGCACACATGTCCATGTTCCTTCCTCCCTTATCAAGCTACCAGCATGCAATAACAGGGGATCTGTACTGACAACCTTGTCTATTCCCGATCACCCCAAAAAGATCTCACTGTAAACTTCACTGTCACATTAGATTTCTCTTTGCATCACACATGACAATGGGAAATAAATTTCAAAATGAGTTCCAGAAGGCGACAAAGCATATTCATAACATAGCACTCGCTAGACAGGAAATCAATGAACTGAAGAACCAAACTTGAGCCTTCACATACAGAGCTCAACCCACGTACCTGACATCGAGCAAGGTGTTGGCATACTAGGACCCTATGGCTCCTTGTGGAAGCAGACCCACAAATCAGTAATTACAAGATGGTATCATCAGAGCCATAATAAAAGGAGTGACTGATGAAGATCTTTAGAATCTGTCCTTTCTCTGGCATTAGCGGACCCCTAAACATGCATTCCCCTCTGGCCATCTGCTCACAACCTCACAACTGTGTGACATTTTTATTCTCCAGCTCTTCTGCAAGTCTGGGCTGGCTCTGCCCTGCAGGAACCTCCAAAACTTAGCAGCAGCATCTCTCTCACCTTCTCCTTTCACACATGAACAAAAGCCAAGAAGACACGCTTCATCCCTTACATGATCTGAATGAAAAGCAGCTGCCTTCATACCCGCTGCCTTGTAGCACAGTCACGCGTCCTGCGGTGGCAGCTGGGCTGCGGTTTCCAGCAGCTTGTGTGCTGACAACAGAGGCAGACACTGAGGAAGCCCCACATGTCATTCATGCAATTTCTGCATTGAGGGGAGTGGCAAATAACTAGCTTTCTTATTTCTTGTCCCCATCTCACAAACATCCCTCCACGACATGCAAACTGTAGGGTAGGTTTTATAGCACAAGGGACCATTGTCACTTCTATCAGGCAATAAGTGCATAAGAGTGCATCATAAAATTCAGCTACTTTCATTTACTTCAGAGCACACTGTAAGAGAACAAGTATATGCAAGGAGACAGACTGAGGGTATCATGGGTCTACATCCAGCTCTGGAAATTATATGCCATCCTTACTCCCTTGACAGTAAAGTCTGCAACCTGTAACAGGGATAATGGCCTAGTACCTGTTTTTCTCCAGTGCACTTGAAAGATCTCTGATAGAAAATTCTACACAAATTCAGGAAGTGTTACTGCAGGAAGACTTGAAAACTGGAAATCCATTTACTCACCGCTATTAAGCAGTCAACAAAACAATGATTCAGAAGAGCAAGTAGTTCTCCTGAAGGCATGGAAAATCAAATAGTACTGAATACACAGCCTTTCAGAAAGGTACACATATGCAAATGCAGTCATGTTCATGCAGCTCTAACTCATCAATAACCCATTTAGAGAAATCTTTTGTGAGTCATCCTAACTGAAAAATAATGCATACAATTCCTAATCTCAGTAGTTTTTGAAAATACAAATTTCCTTTCAAAAGTTTGCTTTGTCAATATTCTAGTCATGGCACTAAGGTTGTTCTAAAACATAGAAATGTTTCTCCGTCAATCTGGCCAGTCTTGAAATGGTCAAACTTACAGAACAATGGTGCACAGGCATCCATGCAGGCGCCTCCACTGAGCAGCTCTGGGCTGGGCATTTGCCTTGGTTTTGCTGCAAATAAGTAGAAACAATGTTATGTTCCTTGTATTAGACACATCAATAGCTAGCATGATTATTATCAATACATTTATTACCATATTTGTAAGTGTTGCACAAGTTTTAAGCTTTTTTTTTTTTTTCTTTTTGGTGTAAGTGCTGCAGAAAACTGCTTTCCTTCAAGCACGACACTATCCCTTGATTTTTTTTCTTTTTTTTTTCTTTTTTTTTTTATTGCTTTAAGAACTAGGTTTTGGGCTTCAAGCTTTCTTACCAACTGCACTTCCAGGTCCCAGTGAGAACCATCCCAAGCACTCTCCTAACCCAGAGGCTAAACTCTTCTGCTCCTTTCCAGGTTCCCGGACAACACTGAGGCATTCTGCACCAAGATTTGTCTCTACTTCCTGATCATAAGCTGTTGTTGGCGACCCTCTCAAGGGCATTTCGTCGAGCTCTAGAATTTTGAGTTTAAAGCATAGATCTTAGAGGTCTTTCTGGTCACATCAGAAACTAAGAGGCACAGACATGAAACAATTTGCTCAAGGAGTCTGAGGTTTAACATTGTAAGCTATTTTCCTGGCTTCTCTTTCTTTGTCTGCAGTTAACATATCCTTATTGTAATTCCTGTAAATTCACTTCTAATTGGCCTTTTAGAAGGGAATGAAAAAAAAAAGAAAAAAAAGGGAATGAAGGGGTTCCCTTTAACTAACAATAATGTTTCATCCTGGTAGCATTAAGTAGTCCTACAAAGGAAGAGGAGAGGAAGATTTTTAATAAAACACCTTTTATTACTTTCATTCTATACTCAGAGCTGATACAGGCATAACTGTAATAATCATTACCTAAAAACCCATGACTGTAATTGACTGTGCAGTTATGTCAGGAATTATTCTGGGCCTATTATTTTATTACTAGTCCCCACAACAAATGTTGATAGTAGATTATTAAGCCCATTTTCATAAGATACATACAACAAAGGCTTACGTAGTTGAACCACCTTGTCTAAAAAGCACCTTGCTGGAAAGTTGCATGGCTGGGGCCACAGCAAAGCTCTAGCTGACTCTGCTGCCCATCTGACTGCCCTCCATTTCACAAGCTGCTGCATTATGCTTGCATTGCTATCTATTTAGTGGGATTTAAAACACAGCATCAAGGGGCCTGGCAGGATGGCTCAGTGGTCTAAAATGCCTGCTTAGGTAAAGCTTAGGCAGCTGCAGGGACCGCGGTTCACTCCCCGGCACTACATGCTGCGCCAGCCCTGCCCTCAGGGCAGGGTGAGCTGGCCATAAAAATCAATAAATAAACAAACAAAAGTTCTGAAGCAAGAAAAATAAAATAAAATAAAATAACACAGCATCATGCAGTCCGATTTTATCTTACCAGTGATCTTAACATTTTCAAGTTAATCAAATTAAATAATTCAGTGTTCCTGTTACGCTGAGATTGTGTGAGTGTGTGTCTCTCAGTGTGCTGCTGCTGATGTGTGCATTGGGGGTAAGGTTTTTAGACCAACTTTCATTTAGATGGCACATTTTTAAGAAATCACAAAGTCCTGAAGCATTCTATGAGAGACTGTGGGCAAAGTCACTATAAAAATAACTTAGGTCATCAGTATCTATGCTCAGTTTTCCTGTTTAAACAAGAGAGCCTGGGCTGCAGGGTGCAGGGAGCAGCACAGTGACAGCAGTCAGGTGCCCCCAATTTCGAGCCCACCTTAGCCACATGCTTCCAGTTACATGTGCCACCACGGGTTAGGATGCTGTCTGATCCCAGGGGCACTGTCAATGGCAGGGGTGTGTTCACTCCACATTATTCTCCCACCTTGTAAGGAAGGGCACTAAGGAAGACACACAAACAGCAAGGCTCTTTTTTCCTATTTTGGTAGCTTGAGCTAGATATATAGATATAATCTATCCACACGTGGGGTTATGCCTGTGAAAATTAGAAAGCAATATTTCAGTGCTAGTTTTTACTATTTCCGATGAGAATATCAGACTGTTACTGGTGAGGAATATCTCCTTCAGAATAATTTATAATTGTTAGAGTTCTAATTAATAATAGTAGAACTATTGTTTTATAATTGGATAATGTACATCTTTTTGAAGCACAAAGAGAAAATTTCAATAAATAAATGAGCTGTGCATAAGTAAAAATATGTAGTCATCAAATGTGATGACTGTATAAATAAAATGTGTTTCAACTTCTATAGATGCATGGGATGGCATAAAGATGGAAATCTTGAGTCTTTTTAATTATTATCTGATTTTTGACACTAATGTTTTTCTATTAATGCTTAAATAAATTAGCATTAGAGTTACATAGGGCCATATACATACCTAATGTGGAAAATGCCACATAAATATAAATGATGTTTTAATCTGATATGACCAGACAAAAATAATACTGAAATGTGGGTATAGTTTTGGATTTTACTACAGTAGTCTCATTAATATATCTTCACTGATACTTGGGAAAAGTATCACCTAGGTTACACTAAATACATGATTTGATGTGCAGAGAAAATATGTTGAATGTATGCAGATCGTTCCCAAATTTCATATTCCTCCCATGCCTTTAATATGTCCCCTTTATCAAAGGGGCTTAGCCTACAGTTGATTCCATTATTCTGATCTACCGATATGTCCTCTGTTAAAGCCTTAGGAACACCAATAAGAATGACTTCTTCAGGAAGCCTAAGTCAAAGCAAACCACTAGATGAGGTTATCCAATGGAGCCTTTCACTGAAGTGGAGCACTGAAAACCAGAATGTGTGTGTGTGTGTGTTTTTTTTAATTTTATTATTTTTCCCATAACTTCACTGTACTTAGAAGCAAGCTGAGATCTTTCACAGGTCAAGAGAACTACCACAATAGATGGATAAGTAAAGGTGTTTAAAAGTCTCTTTTCTTGGAAGTTTCATCCTCTGCCTTCAATATCTCTTAAACATGTAGAATATGTGCTACAGCGTGGCAGAGCTTGGGGGCTCTTCTTACTTGACAGACTCCAGTTCCTTAAGGCCAGATAGGACCAATATGAAGACAGGGGACATGCTATGCCTTTTGATTAAAACTTCAGCCTATTAGAAATGAGCATTAGGATCCCCCAGCTGTCCAAGACAAAATTTTAGACACGTGATTTTCCTAAAGATAGAGCTTTTCCTCCCTCCTGTTTCTCATTTACCGATGATGTGTATACCTTCAAGTATTGATATATGATGTGATTGGGATTTGGGGATCAGCAATACTGACCCTAAAATGCATCCTTGAGTAAGACAAAAAACAGTAGGTGTTAGTCTTTCAAATATAGACTCATGCCTCCAACTTTCTCACTTCTTCGGTTGCCTTTTTTTTTTTTTTTTAACATCCCAACAAACATCATTTGATAATCCAAGAAAAGTAGCCAGTGTACTCACCATTACACCTCAGATTGGTTATGTAAACATTTAATGTAAACAATTGGAATACTGACAGTGTCACCAAAAAAGAAAGAACAAAAGAAAAGAAAAGAAAAGAGATAAAATCTTTCCTCTCAACTTATCCCCAGAAAAATGATAATGTTTTGTGTGTTGGGAAGGCATGGAAATATATGTATGAGAATGCTTCAAAGTTTGCAAAGTAGTTATGTCATCATCTAGCCATTTCATACTCAGAAATAGTGTGTGGCAGAGTACTAACTCATCCAAATAAAGTGTTGACCTAAATGTTCCACTCAAAGTAGCCCTTTCTTTTGGAAGCAGAGAAAAAATAAAGCTTTCTGGGATTTTTTAACAGTAAAATGATAATTTTCACAACAAAATGATTTTCATAATCATAGGTTTCCTTTGTTGGGATGAAATAGTTCACGTGGCATTGCTATCCATATTAATTTAGCTATTTTTAACATTATCAATTATCTTGCCCATTCCTGGTGCAGGAGTAAGGGATGAAGAATTAGGAAAAAAAAATGAAGTTAGGGCCAGTGAAATGGCTCAGCAGTCTAAAATGCCTGTTTAGGCAAGCTTAGGCAACCACAGGGACCAAAGTTCGATCCCTGGAACCACATGCTGCACCAGCCCCATGCCCAGTGCAGGCTGAGCCAGCAATAATAATAATAATAATAATAATAATAATAATAATAATAATAAAGAAATTTAAGTTAAAAGCAGAGTAATCCAGGAACAACTTTATGGAGGAATGCTTTCACTTTGCAATAAAGCTTTTATGTAAAAAGGAAAATAGGGCCTTCCAAGACATATGTGTGCCGTGCATCATCTACGAGGTTTACTTGAGAACACTGTCTTCATAAAGTACCCCCTCATCTGTGGGTGTAGCAACCTGACATAAAGGGGGAAAGGACAGTTCCATAGTAAATGGAGCTGACTTTAGCTTTTCATCCCACCTACCCCCACTCTCTGACTCCAGATAGACCCGACAGTGTGGCATAAATCAGTCCGATCGTAAAATGGACAGAAATAGACAGAGACCTAATCCTACAAAATGCAAGACATATTAAGAGCTTAGTCTTTTCAGAAGCACTTCAGCTACATTTCTCATCTTTTTCTGAGATTTGCATAGTTAATGTGAATAAGTAGAGGTCAGCTGGGTGCTGTGCTATGCACCTAAAATACCCACATACTGGGAGGCTGAAGCAGGAGGGCCACAAGTTCAAGGCCACAAGGTGATGCTTAGTGATTTAGCAAGACTGTGCTCCAAAAATTAAAAATAATAAAATAAAATAAAAAGAGCTGACAATGTAGTTCCGTATGACCAAAGGACTGGGCTCAATTCCTAGTGTTAGAAGAAAAAGGGCAAAGAGAATGTTCTAAAACTTAAAAAAAAAAATCTCAGAATGCCCTTAAAACATTTTTGTAGAGGTAGAGACATAATGTACACGTATAAAATATATAATGTAAGTATATGTATATATACACATGTATAAATACTTTTATGTATATGCATGCATACATAATTTATTTGGGCAAAATAAATGTATCCATACAATCAGTTGCCTTTTCTTCAACATATAATAGTAATTAAGATGTTAAAGAAAAAGAGGAAACCAAATGTTCACAGGTATGAACGTCTAACATAGGGAGAAACATACACAAGCTGTACACTGGAAGCTCTAAGACCTAAGATACGAAGCAAAATAGATGCTGGGTGAAATGCTCTAGACCACATATATCATTTTCAAAAGCAATACTGAAGGGCCAGTTTCAGAACTCTGAACCCTTAAGAGTTAAACGGCTGAAGATTTAGAAAAGAGCGGATACCTTAGAGGTTGAGAAATCCCAGTTGCACCTACAATTATTAAAAGAAGCATCTACAGCTCAAGGCAACATTGTGGGTTTAGAAAGCTGGTACTGGGATCTCATCTGAGAGGTTTTACCGGAAGACAGCATGAACAATTGATGGCTGAGTCTGACTGCAGTCGCATCATTGGAGTCAGCCTGCACTTGCAGAGTTTGTCAAGGCAGAAGATCAACTCTGTAAACGTGTTGTCTGCTAAGGCAATTTTCAGGGATTACAGTGAATTCTGAGGCTAACGTAATAGATCACACACATTATAAGAGATTTAGTCAGAACAACTACCTCATAAAAGAAATTTCCAAAGGATCACAAAAGACCCATTAGGACAAAAAATGTGAAACTAGACTGACTGGGTTAAACCCTCAGAGCCATCATTTAGATGATCCTGGACATGCTGTTGAATCTCTCTTTTCCCCTGTTATGCAAGATTAAGGAAGTTAATATAGTAAAGCACTTAAAACTACTTTTATACATAATCAGCACTCTGTAAGGATCTGCAATTTTCTTTGTTTTTGTTATTGCTATCATTATCATTATGAGTCACACTCAAAGAGCAAAAAGCACAATGCGAGTTCAGTGAAAACTTTCTGCTCTTTTTGTCATTTCCTTTTCCTGTTCCAAGTTTGTAGGCATCAATCACCAGCTATTCAGGAAGGATGAGAAAAGCCATGAGGGAGCAGGTACCCTTTTCCACTGCAGCGTAATGTTTATTACACTGTAGCCATCACTGTTTCATTTTGTTGTCAGAACTTCCTGTGCCTAACTTGTAAGTTTAACTTTTCTTCTCTCACATTTGTCCCAAAAACGGATGCATTATCTGAAGATTACATAATGAAAGATTGCATAATAATCTTTGATGTGGAAAGCATTTGGGATTTTAATTAACATTTAAGACAGGACAGTTCCAATTACTAAATTGAGACTGCATTTGGTTTTCAACGACTATATTTGTTTGCTTCATTTTAAATGCACAGAAAGTCATAGAACCACCACAGTCTCCCGTGATCCAGCACAAATTGCTGTAAGGAAACCATGGCTAGCCAAAGAACAGTGGCTCCCACTGCATTCCAGGAGTCTTCCCTTTTCATACTATCAATTATAAATGCAAAACACCACAATGAATACTGTCCATATTTTCATGCACTTTGGGCTTAATTCATATTTTGCAAAATGCGGCTTTATCCTTTTGGAGCTTGTCTTCCATTTGCTCTCTTTTATATTCTTGGGTTTCAAAAGATGTTTAAAATAAGTTGGCCTAATTTAATTCTCAGAAAACCTTTACTAAGACTAAAGCCAGGCTAGAGAGCCGCACCTCTGCCTCTGCTGTAAATGAGGAAAATGCTGCTGACCTATTCTCTGTAGAATGCGGACAGCAAGGGCTTTTCAGTGGGCAGTGATGATGCTGAGTCATCTACGCACTGTCCCAAATCCCTGGTAACTCCAAGAAGACGTTGGCACAGGTTAGTGGAGACACAGACTAATGCATGAGGAGTATTGTTAAAATAACATTTGAGGTAGAGTAATATGGTAGCCAGAGAACTGTCCTACCAACACACCCAACAAAAAGGTTATTCATACGCCAAGTGGCCAGTGCAAGAGCTAAGGAAGTCACGTGAGAGATCATCCTGTCTGCTTTTAGTGAAGGAAGCAAGAAGATAAGAGCTGTCTACGTCGCACTCTCTCCCAATGTTAAGCAGGCAGCATGGAGAGAGACACTAAGTAAAGACTTAGTTGAGACCTCAGATTCAGCATTAGGCCACCAAAATGAAATCCAGAGCTGACGGAGCCCCATGGTCCCTGCTGCGAGCCCACAGACTCCGCTGTGAGAAATGCTTTGGGCAAAATCTCAGAAACTGTTTCCAACCCATTTCCTCCAACCTGGGGCAGCAGAGTGCAGACTCACTCACACCCTTTCTGGAGAGCACATGACGTTTGCTTAGAGCCCAGTGCCAGGCCTGGCACCATGAGATCGAGCCCACAATTGAAACAGAAGGTCCCTGGCCAGAGAGCTTTCACAGAATCTCTAGAGCAACTCTGGGATAAGATAGAGATCTCTGCACTTGCAACACAGACCCACATAATGACTCCATCAGCCCAGGTTCAGGGTGGCCTGGGATACCAGCCAAGAGGCCACACAAGTTCCTGCAGTTATAAGACCCAGGTGAAACAGTTTGGCACCCACTCTGGTGGCCAAGAAACTAAATCAACCACTCACCAAAATAAAACAGGTAAAAATGCTATGCAACATTATAAAATGAGCTATCAGAGATGTAAAGATGTAAAATGAGATATAATAACCCCAAAATGTGGGGAGAAATGGAAAATGGCTCGAGAACTTCTATAAGTAGATTTCTCTTCTTTTGCCCATTTGTCCCTGTTCTTACCTAAGATGTTCAGTTATCATCATTTCAGAATAGCTTGGTACAACTAAAGGTTGTTTTTGCAAGTCTCATGTTAATTAGAAAGCAAAAAATCTAATACAGAGACAAAAAAAGAGAAAATTAAGCCACATTACTATAATATTCACTTAACAAAGAAAACTAAAAAAGAAAAAAGAATGGAACTACAATATTAAGAAATAAGTCATAACATGGATACTGTACAGCCTTATTTATCAATACTTACTATAACAAATTAATTAAATTCTATACTTAAAAGCATAGAGTAAGTGGATTACTGTTTTTTTAGTTTATTGGATATAGGGTCTCACTATGCAGCTTAGACTAGCAGTGATCTCCCTACTCCAGCCTCTGCAGCACTCTGTTACACATGCACCAAATGCCTGGTTTCAAGGCAGTTATACTGCACCTAGGTTTCAGGGCTCGCATGTCATGCAGTACTAGGATCGAGCTTGATTCCTTATGCTTTGCCAACAGGTGCTTAGATTGCTGAACTGTCTCCTCGGCCCGGATTTTTTTTTTTTTAAGAAGGTTGGCTACACTGAGCTTCATAGTGAGATGCTTTAAAACAGTGGTCCTCAACCTGTGGGTCGCGACCCCAGCAGGGGTCAAACAACCAAAACATAGGGGTTGCCTAAAGCCATCAGAAAATACATATTTAAACCCATGTTATGCCATGGTGACACGTTATTTATTGGAGTTAGTAATTTGAAGTAGCCACCAAAATTATTTTTTTGGTTTGGGTCACCACAACATGAGGGACTGTATTGTGGGGTCACAGCATTAGAAAGGTTGAGAACCACTGCTTTAAAAAAAAAAAAAAAAAAAGGTGCTTTAGCTCAGTGGACTAAAGCACTGCTTAGGCAGAGCACAGCTGCTGGGGTTCAATCCCTGGAGTGTGATGCCAGCCCCTACCCAGAAGGCATGCTGAGATGGCAATTGACACTGGGCATAGTGGCACGCACTTGTAATCCCTGCACTTGGGAGGCTGAAAACAGGAGAATCACTGTGAGTCGAGTCCAATATGTGTAGTGAGACCCTGTAGACCCTATACTAAATACAAAAAAAGAAAAAAGGAAAAAAAAAAAGAAGAGAAAAGAAAAGAAAAAAAAGACCCAACTACAGTATATATTGCTTACAAAAATATTCAAGATACAGACTAAAATTGGAAGGGATGAAATGAGATATTCCATGAATATCAAAGTCAGATGTAAACAAGAGTAACCAACCAATCCTACATTACACAAAATAGACTTTACTAAGATCAAAAGCAGTAAAACTAGATAAGGAGAGTCATAATACAATGATGAAAAGATCTATTTGGCAAGAAGAAATAATTATTTTACAGCTAGTAGGGCCAGAGAGATAGCCCAACAGACTAAGCACCAGCTTAGGCAAGCGCAGGGACTGGGATTCAGTCCCTGGAAACACATACCATGCCACCCCCACCCACGAGCACACTGAGCCAGCCACCAAGAATGGGAGTGGTGGCACATGTCTGTAATCTCAGTGCTGGGAGGTTGAAAGCTAGGGGAGGATCAGTAAGAGTCTGAGCTGTGTAGAAAGACCTGCACAAAAAAAGAAAAAGTACATACACCCATTATTGGAGCATCCAAACATATAGAGCAAGTAGTAAGGGGAGAAACAGACTCGAGACAACAGCAGTTGAAGACTTGAACATGACAGTATTAACAATGAATGGCTCACGTCTACAGAAGCAGCAGAGAATCACTGTTACGTTGTGTCCACACCACATGTATGGAACAGATGGCTGCAGACCACTGCTCCCTATGGCGGCATGATGGGCATTCTTGTCATTGGCAAATGGAACACTATTTCCAGAATAGGCCCCATGGCAAATGACAACACAGTTTGCAGCAACTTTACAATACTGAAATCTTGCCAGGGATCTTTCCCGAAAGGGATTCACCAAAGACAGAAAGTGGCAAGACATTTTGACAACCACACAGAAACCTGCACATTGAACTACTTACTTTTGAGCAACTCTCAGGTAAATGAAAAAAAAAAAATCAAGAAATAAAATTTAAAATCTCTTAAAGCAATTGAAACTGAATATACAGTTTAGAGAAATCTGTGGAATACTGCAAAAGAGGTACTAGCATGAAGTGTGTAGCACCCAGTGTCTGCCCCACAAGGTGGAAAGATCAAAGGGAAGCAAGCCGTCATTGAACGGGATTTAAAAAAACAAGAATAAACTGAGTATCATTTTATCAGTAGAAAAGAAATAATCAAAAGCAGAGCAGAAATAAATGAAATGGAAACTAAAAGAAAACAAAAAGCCAATGAAATAAAAAGTAGACTCTCTGAAAAGATTAACAAAATAAAGCCTTAATTAAAAGAGAAGAGATTTAAATAAATAATACCAGAGATTAAAATGGAAACATTACAATTGATACCACAGAAACACAAAAGATTTTTAGTAATTATTATGAAGTTCTATGCCAAAATGTTTGATAGTATAGAAAGAAAAGTATTATGGTATGAATCTAAAATGTCTTCAAAAGGCTCACTTGTTAAGAGGTGGGACATTTTAAAGTGACTGGAATGTGAGGATTCTAAATCCACTGAGGGATTATTGTATGGCTTTATTGGAATACAATGAAAATTTAGACACTGCCAAATTCAAAGGTGTTATGGCCTTGAGGAGAACCCCTTTCCCCATATCCTTTCCTCCTGCCTTCTTGCCCTCTGTCTTTCTTAGCTGCCATGCTACGTGAAGCTGGGCTCCATCACGCCCTCAGTGACAGGATCCTCCACCATGAGTCTATTAAAATCAAGCCAATTAACTATGGACTACAGCCTCTGAAACCACAAGCCAAGCTAAACCTGTACTTCTTAATTTGCTTCTCTCTGGAATTTTATCACAGCAACGATAGCTTGACTAACATAAATAGAAAAGTTCCAAATCATATCAAGACTTATCACAAAGAAATAGAAAACTTGAGCAAATCATTGGCAAATGGGATTGAATTGGTAACAGAAATCCTCCTACCAAAGAAAAGCTCAGAAATAGGTGACATTATTCCTGAGTTCTACTCACAATTGCAAGAAGATATACCCATTCTACTCCAAGATATACCCAAACTACTCCAAAAAATAAAAGAGAAAGGAATTTTTCCTAACACATTTTGTAAGGTCAGCATTTCCTTGATACCCGAACCAGATAATCTCACAAATTAAAACCCCAAGTTTATGCCTTTGATGAACAGAGATACAAAATTCGCAAGAAAATACTAGCAACCTAATTGAACAGCATATTAGAAATTCTCTATCATGATCAAGTAAGATTCATTTCAAGGATACAAAAATGATGTGCTATATTCAAACCAGTAACTCTAATATAACACATCAACAAATTAATGACAAATCACATGGTCATCTCATTGATGCAAATGAAGCACTGGATAAAATTTCAAAATCTCTTCATGATAAAAATAATTGAACAAAGCCTGCATACCTCAACATAATAAAGGCTAACAAATAAGCTGGTAGGCAACATTACATTGAACAGAAAAAATCTGAGTGCTTTCTCAATAGGACCTCAAGTAAGACAAAAGTGCATACTTTTATCACTTGTGTTTAATATAGTGCTAGAAAACCAGAAAATCTTGACAAGAGGACAAAAAGTTGACCCAAATGTGAGTGGGAAAAGCAAATGAACTTATTCAAAAGGAAAGAGTTACTAAGTTGAGGAAAAGGACAGCAGAGGCAGTGGGGAAAAGAGTTATCTGTGTATGTAAGCAGGACAGTTTTGGCAACTATACTGTGCATTTTTGCTAGTCTATGGAGAGAAGCAGATAATGCTTTAATTCTCCCTTTTCAACTGTTTTCACTGTTTGCCTTCTTAATTTCTTATGCATTTCTTTCATGCATATATCTGGCTATCTGAATAGTTGGAAGACAACTCTGTCACAGCAAATATTGTGAAATTCATATTACTATGTTAAGGGAAATTCTATATCATGGGTAATTTTTGTTTTAATTCCAATTTGTACTCTTTAAAAAATTGCAAATTAAAAAAGAAGGGGCCCGGTGGGATGGCTCAGTGGTCTAAAGCGCCTGCTTGGGAAAGTTTGGGTGGCTTCAGGGACCGTGGTTCGATCCCTGGCACCACATGCTGTGCCAGCCCTGCCCTGGGGGTGGGCTGAGCTGCCCATAAAAATGAGTGAATAAACAAACAAAGGTTCTGAAACAAAAAAAAAATTAAAAAAAAAATTTTAAAAGAAGTCAAATTATCACTGTTTATGCATGACATTACATTAAATACAGAAAACCCGCAAACCACCAAAAATTATTAGAATTTAGAAACTGAGTAAAATTACAAGATATTAAAAAACACAAAAAATCAGTAGTATTACTATATGCCAATTTCAAATTACCCAAAGTAGAAATCAAGACTGATACAGCTACCAAAAAAAAAAAAATCATAAGAGTGAATTTAACAAAACAAGTGAAAGATTACTATGGCAGTAACCATAACACATTGGTGCAAGAAATTGATGATGACACAAAAGATAACGATCCATTAGAATTGATAGTTATACTGTACGTACTACCCAAATGATGTATAGATTCATTGTAATTCCTATTCTATTCTTTAAAGAACTATAAAAAAATTCTAAAATTTATATGGACCATTGAGAAAAAGACTCAATCGTCAAAGTGATAGGAACAAAAAGGGGAAACCATTCTGATGTCTAGTTATAAACATACTACAAAGTATTAGTGATCAAAATAGCATGGCATTGACAAAAAAATTGACAGAAGATAATACAAGTGAAAAGAAGTCTATACATAAGCTTATGCAGCTACAGCTAATTGACATTTTTCCACAGAACTTCTAAGAGCACAAATTGAAAGAAACAGAGTCTTCTCAATAAGCAATATTGAAAAACAATTGATGATGAGACTAAACCTCTAACTTTCATTTGTTACAAAGAAAAAGTCAAAATAGATTAAAGACCTAAACTTAAAGCCTGAAGCTGTGAAACTAATAGTAGAAAATACAGGAAAAAATGTTTCACAACAATGAAAGAAACAGAACCTTTTATCCAAAATTTAGTTATTGCTATACATAGTTACATTAGATAACATAAACTTCCAAACATGACATTACAAAACTAATTTTATGCAATATTTTAAACGTAACTAAAATGTACATGTCATTACAGGAGTCAACAAACAAGATAAAGAATGGACTACAATATTGCTATCTTCCTTGTAAGAAAAAATCTTTTGCTAAAAATAGAGGCCAGCTAAATAGCTCAACAGATGCAGAGGCGCAGGGGCTAAAGGTTTAGTCCCCAGGGCCTGCCATGCTGCCCTGCGCCCTGGGTGAATTGACACAGCAATTCAGATTGCGCGTGGTGGCACCTGCCTGAAATCCTAGTTCTTGAGAGTCTGTAAACAGGCTGGGAGTCCGATCTAGTAGTGCGACCCTGAACACTCTGTAGACCCTTCCTTAAAATTAAAAATAAAAATAAGAAAAAGAAAAACCTTTTGGGCTTTTCCTATGATTGCAGTCAATAAATATTCTTCACTGCATCGTGTTACCAATTATATTACAAACTACAAAATCTTATGAAACACAAAAAAAGGTGTGAGTCATAAAATAAGCTACTTTTTACATCCTAATAAATTTACAATTATTATGTTAAAACGATATTTTCAGATTAGTAAGTTAACAACTAATGAAAATTCTGAAATCTCCTGGATCCCAAAAAGGGATCAAACATTGACTTACAGAAATGTCACCCAGAAACAAGACCAGAAAAATTAACTTTCATTCTCATTGCTACCATAGAGAAGGACAAAAAAAAGTGAGGGATTTAATTGGTTTAATTCTTCCTGAAATTTATAATTAACTACATGAGAAAGTGGATAGTTACTATCTTTCTAAAGAATGAAGGATTTTAAGAGTTGAGCTTTTGATAAGACATAATTATAACTTACTAGATGTGTAATCCATATCCATGTGTTCACATGATCATCTTAGATTTCCAAGCATGTGTAAACATTGGACAGTGTTTTCTGAAAAATATACATGGAATGCTGTCATCTTAAACTTACAGAGTTTCCTCTTATCGTTCTTGAATACTGCTCTTAAATTACTGGCAAAGCCTAACATGAAGAAAGGGGCTGATGGATATTACTTGATCATGTGCCCTGTCTTCCTGACACTTATGAAGATGTATTTTAGCAGAAATGGTAAGCAGTGAAGGAATGTGCAGGCTTTTGTAGAACAGGCGCCATAGACAACATCAAGCAGTTTTCCAGGAAGAACTAGCAATTAGATCTGTCCTCAATTTAAATAGAACTTCACAGTGTGGAAGTAAATTACACATGTATTAATTGAGGGCAGCTTGATTTTAAAATAGCAGCAAGAAAACACTGTATGTGAAATTCTAGGCAATTCCTAACAAAGAATAAGGAGGCAGAAGTTATTTATAATTTCTTTAGCAAATGATTTTGAAAGATTTATCATCCAGAAGAAATACCCCTTCCATTATCCCTTCACAAAGAAGAGGTAAGCTAAGAGTAGCCAATGCTCGATGAGCTGCATTTTTACACAACCAATAGAAATAAATGGTATGATTTAAAGTTCCACGTTTTCAGACTCGTTTTTTGAGATGTAATTAAGCGGTCTTCAAGGAGAATCTCTATTGCAGACGATGTTGCTGCCTGGGGAATTGGCACATTTGGTTATTCTGAGGCATTTCTGTCTAGAGGCCTCTGAATCGCTTCAAGGGAATATTTGAAAGTGCCTAAAGCATTTAACATGCTCTGAGGGCAACTGTTCCACAGTGCTGGTGTCATCTGCGGCTAGCTGGACAAATTCCAAGTAATAATTATTGTTATAGACTTCTAAAGTACCTTCTGGAGGTTACTTGGGGAAAAGCCATTTGGTGACATGGATAGACTTTATTGTCTGAAATCAAAAAAGCAGAATTTCTGTGAACCCCTTCCTAGATCGGTTAGCATCCTAGAACTGAACGTAGTCACCCCAATGTAGTAATTCTGCCTTGAGACAACAACATTCAATTGTTATCCAATTCTTTCAAGAGTTCATAATTTGCAGGAAAAATCACTTAGAAATTTTGCATTGAATAGTTTCTGACAAATTTTAATATTTTCATAAGTAAAAATAGAACCCATAATAAAAAATGTTAGACTTTTTTTTAAAATGAGCAGAACATATTCATTGAGAGAAAGAAAGCTCCTGTCCAAGAGAAGCACAGGAGGGGGGTTCTCAGTGGGTGGTCCCAGGAAGCTGTCTTTTTTAGGGACTTTTATAGTGTAAAACCATGTAGTGGGGCGGGTCTAAAGTGGAAACCATATTGCTCAGGTAAAATTGATTAAAGCCAGTACCAAATGGGGAAGGGAGTCACATAGCAAGGGGGCATAAATATGGAACAGGGTCTTTCCTGTTGGAGTTGGGTCACTGAATAATTTATATTCTTTTAAGGTGACTGATACCCATTTAGAATATCAATCCCTGATGCACATTGCCAGGGAAGTATGTGGCTACATTTGTTTCTTCTTTTGTCTTGAGGTCTGGCCCACAGCAGGGGTGTCTGCCTCTTGCAAAGCTTTATAGTCACCTTGTCTTCCATCTTGTCTCCATGAGGGCCTGGCCCTGCCTAACCACCTATATTTCTAATTTCTCAATCTACAACATTCCCCCCTCTGAAGATGTAACATGAACTGCTTTTATAGTACAGGTGATAGTAGATTTTATCCATATGATAAAGTCAAGTCGTTTTCCCCAAAACAATGTTAAGCATTGTGTTGCATCGTCATTAAAAAACTAAAGGTATCTGAGTTGGCAATCTTTTATTAACCTGAAAATCTGATTTCATTGTTTTAGTCTTTCCTTAATAAAAATGTGCAATTGGCTTGTACCCATTTTTGTACTTAAATTTTAGCAGCTTAGATTTTTTTTTTAATATAACAGGCTGTCTCTTAGTATGTCAGAGGATCTGATCTCTTCTAGTCTATTTTATTTTGTCTAAAATGACTTGTCATATATCATTTCAAGCCTAGCAAATATTCACAAATAAGCTTACCATTTGCTTGTGTCTCAACTGAAAAGTCTATCATGACAGTACAAAGATTTCCTTTACAACTATTCATTATGAAGTATACATTATATACACATATATAAGTGCTTGTGTATTGTTATGGTTTATGTCTAGTTGTCCCACCAAAGCCTCATGGAGTCATTGGGCAGGGACTTCTAGAGTTTGAGACTTGATCCATGATCCCTGGGATTATGGGTTTTAGTACTGATGGGATTATGGGTGGAAGTACTTCTGGGATTATGGGTGTAGCCTAGGGCGGGAGCTAAGGCGGAGAGCCTGAATGTAATATAAAGAGAGACAGAGAGACAGACTGGAGCTCTGGCTGTTGCTGTTGTTCTGCTGCCGTGTTTGGCTGGCTACCTCTGCCACCATTTTGTTGCTGTTCTGCCGCCATGAACTGGATGCTCTCTGCTCTGCTCCTCTCAGCCTTGGGCCAGCCGAACATGGACTGAAACCTCCACAAACTGTGAGCTAAATAAACCTTTCCTTCCTTCATTTTGAGTGTCGGGTATTTGTCCCAGCAACGAGCAAAAAGTAACTAATACATGTATATATATGTATATATACATATATGCATATGTAAAGGCATATCAACATCTGCAGATACTTTGTATAACTTAGAAAAATAAAATATTTCATTCCATTTATCTCTTTATTGAACAATAAAATATATATCAGTGTCTATGACATCATCCATGAACACATGTCTGAAATCATGGCTGCTCTTTAAGTGTCTGTCAACACCCTGTATCTTCACTCTGTAGGTTCTGTAAGGTCAGGGGCCTGGTCTCATTTTGTTCACTGTTCCATATTCTACTGCTCATAATGATGCCTGTAACATAGTTGGTACACAGTAAATATTTGCAGAAGTAGTTAATAATACATTTAAACCTCATAATAATCCTTTGAAGCACCAATGAACTTGCAATTGGGAGCTCTAGGACTCCGTAATGATCTGCCCCAAAGGTTGTATTTACTAATGCTATGGCATTCTAACACTATTACCCAAATGCAGTGGTGGATGTAGCTGTAGTTCAACTGCCTTACACCCAGTTCTTTGAAGGACCAGACATCTCAGGCCAATTAGCATAAAATTAGCACATAAAAGCAGAGCTCTCATTTTTTCCACCACACATTAATAATGCTAGTGGTAATAAAAAGTCACAACTTACACTAGAGTTTCCTCTTTCTCTTTTAAGTTTTTTGTTTTGTTTGCTTGTTTGTTTTGTGCAGGTCTCCATATACAGCTCAAACTTGTAGTGATCCTCCCATTTTCAGAGTCTCCAGCCCCGGGATTATAGGCATGCACCACCACACCTGGACTCAGTTGCCGGCTGAGTGTACCCTGGGGCAGGGCTAGCCTGGCATGTGGTGCCAGGAATCAAACCTTGCCCCTGCACTTGCCTAAGAGGGCATCTTCTTTCCAATAATTACTTCTAATCTTTCAATACAAGGAGGATTTTGTATTTTTCAAGTTCATAAACTGCTTTGCTCCTGTACAAATAACCTAAGTTCTAGCAAGTTCACATTATTCCTCCCAATTCGGACTTCAGAAAATAAGACTCAAGAAAAAATAAGACTCAGACAGAGTCAACTGAATCAACTAAGATTATTACTATAATAAATGGAAACCCGAAGACTATACCTTCTGAATTTTGATCAAATACAGATTTCAAAATTGCCTTTGGTAGAATATACATAAATGCAATAAGACAGTTCTCTCAGGCAGCTATAATCCTGAGTAATCTGCTCTAAGAAAATCTTATCTACAAACATTTCACTGAAGTAAAGATAAATAATGGAAAAAAGTGATGAATTCTTTCATACTTTACAAAAGTACAAAAGGAATATGATTTATTTAAATTTGAATAAAATAAAGTTGCAATTATTGTGTGACTTGCAAATTTTTATTTGCACTTCATTCCTTGGTAAATCTACATTTGTCTCATAAAATAAAATTTCCTTTTAAAGGTCTTACAAACCATAATCTTTACACTGAGCGTAGTAATGCACGTCTGCAATCCCTGCACATGGTAGGCAGAAAATTGGAGAATCTCTACAAGTCCTATCTGTGTAGTGAGACCCTATAGACTTTGTACTAAATACATTAAAAAAAGACAGTGCTTTCAAACCTGTAACACTTCATAACACATGTGACTTTTACATGCAGAACCAAAGAGGCTAATGTGAAATATTCTGTTGAATAGGTTTAAGACACCCATTTATTATTATCGTATTAATATTAGCATGATTCATCATTAGTAAAATTTCATTGCTAAAAATTTACTTTCATAAGAGACAGAAATATATCTGAGAAACTACAAATCTCCAATTGGTTTGGAGCAATTTTAATTAAATATTATGTGGGTGTATTATTTCCACTGAGTTAGAAGTTTAAGTGGAAGGAAAAATTTCCAACTTGACATAGTTCAAACAGAAAATGATAAAAATGGATAGGATTATTATATTAGAGTCAAAGTGACCTGAATTTGACTATGAAACTTCTCAGTTGTATAAATGTTCTTCTTTAAGATGTATAGAATCTTACTTCATTTGGGTTGGTTCCAATAGTAAGACAGTTTTAATAAAATTCATGACAATCCCTCAACATCCAAAAATGAGATTTACACAAATGAGAAAAAATAGACATGGCCTCCTTCCTTCATGATGGTTCTGTCACATGAAGAGAGAGACATAAGGAAAATAGGTGCCCAAAGTACAAACTGCAATAAGAGGAAACACAGGGTAACATGAAAATATAAGCAAAGAATATACAATCTTTTAGGAAATGTTATGGTATAAAATGTAATACTGGAAAGATAAGTAGGATTCCGACAGGAAGACAAATCATTTAGACTGCCTCTCTATGCCATGACAGTGCTTCCTCTAGTGTCTTAAGACCCCCAGCTCCAATCTTGGTAGAGAAGCATGACTCTTAGCAGGCACTTAGTAGGAGTGAGAGACAATGGACCCAGTCTCTCGGCAGAGCATGAAAAGGGCATCAGCAGCAGCCTGTGGAGCCCAACGAGGAGCAGCAGACCTCTCCAGGACAAGCCAATGCACTGCAACGAGGAGCAGCAGACCTCTCCAGGACAAGCCAATGCACTGCACACCTCATATTTTTTCTCACTGAATCTTTCAAACAACCCCATGAGCTAGGTACCCTTTCATAGAAGAAGAAACTATAGCTCGGAGAAGGTCACACATTTAGTGAAAGTGGAAACTCTTAGGATTACTAAGAAGGGACAATGAAGGCAAAGGAGGGTGCGGCAGAAAACAGCAGGGGGCTCAGATCAGGGGAACCCCAGGGAAGAGATGTCGGGGAGAACAGGGATACACAGCCAGTGTTGGTAACAGCTGAAAAATCCATTTTCCTGAAAATGATACCAATGTGAACATCTTGACAGCTATGGCTGTACATTTTTTTGAAACTTGTGACACCTTACATATCAGCTTCATTGAACTTCTTTCTTCCAGTATCCAACACATAGTCATAATCTTTTATCCCCCCAGGAATTCACCTCGAATGATTTTACTACTCCATCATGCCCTCCGTTCTACAAATAGAACTAACCACCATTTTCTCAGAAGTCTTCTCTCACATTTATCTCTGTCTGACTAAATCTATCAGACTGCGTGTATTTCTGCGCTCAACTCCACAGAGCCCTTGATTCACCCATGTTCCTATATCCCCACTATTTCCATAACTGGTTACTTTTCCCCATTAGTCTAAAAGCTGTGTTGGATAGATTGTTTATTGTATCTCTATGCCTTCTAGTACGCTGGCTCCATTACTATTATCTCACTGCTGGGACAAATACCTGGCACTTAAATTAGGGAAGGAAAGGTTTATTTAGCTCACAGTCACTAGAGGGTTCCATCCATGCTCAGCTGGCTCCAAGGCAGAGGGGCACCTGGAGGAGGGCAATCTTCCCTAGCAGAGGCAAAGAGCAAGAGTGCAAGAGTGAAGCAAGGGGCAGCAGCTCAGGCAGGCAGCTAGCAGCCTCTCTGGCCTCTACATTGTAATGCAAACGACCTGCCCCAGGGCGGGTGCAGCCCCCACACCCGTAAGGATCAATCACAAACTCTAGAAGCCACCCCATGATTGCAGGAGGCTTGGGGAGGACAACTAGACACAATCCATAGCATACATCAAGCACATAGTAAACATTCAGTAAATACTTGTTGGATCACTAAACTGAGTGAATGGATATCTTGCTTCTGCTGCTGGAACAGATCCAACTATATGTCTGCATGAATAAATAGCTCTGTGTATGAGTGTGAGACCACTCAGAAAACCATCTGTTGCCTTGGTGATTTGTTTCAGTTTCTTGATATAAAGATGTAGGGAATGAAAATCAGTTTAGCCTTCTGAAAAACTATAGTTGTACATACTTCTATGGTAAGTTCATTTCCAAAAAGATAGAGTGTCCCTTGTTTCTGTTGAGATTATCATAACAATACATGCCAGTTTTGATTTTAAAATACCTTTTACTTGTCCAGGAAAAAAAAAAAAAGGTACTTCCTTAAAGAAATTTTAAGTGTCTTTAATTGTTCTGCAAGACTGTAGGTTGATGGGGCAAAGAGTACAACTGTATTTAAAAAACAGATGTAAGGCCCGGCCAGACAGCTGAGTGCACTAAGGAGCCTGCTTAGTCAGAGCACAGCAGCTGGGATTGGATCCCTTGCATGCTGTGCTGCCCCTGCCCCGCCCTACCCCCCCCCCCCCCCCCCCCCCCCCCCCCCCCCCCCCCCCCCCCCCCCCCCCCCCCCCCCCGCACCCTGCCCCGTCCCCGGAGTGCACTGAGAGGGCAGTCGAGACTGGACTTGGCGGCATGCACTTGTAATCCCAATCCTTGGGAGGCTGATAACAGGAGGGTCGCTACAAGTCTGATCTGTGTAGTGAGACCTTGTAGACCCTGTAGACACTGCCCTAGGTATATTTAAAAAATATACAAAAAATAAAAAACAGATGTAATATCAACAAGACAATAAAAGCTTCTTTAATGCTGCCTGTTTCAATTTTTATCTGGTATTAAATTTTATTTTGCACATTAACCTGCTGACATATTACAAGTTAAGTGACATAATTTATTAGAAAAGTATTGCAATAATTATCAAACATATTACACATTTATTTGTAGGGTATCTTTTTGTACTTTTTAAAACATCCACATAAATATTATTAATAGACATGTGGAATGACAGCAATGTAAAATTCAACTATTATAACTTTTAAAGACATTCAGTAATTTTATTTGTAGAGACAATATACTTTAGAACAACATTAGATTAGAAATAAAAAATGAAGCATCTTATGCCTCTGGGTGCCTGGTCCCAGGCACTCAGACAAATCAAACAGCTCTAGTTTGATTTTTCATAATTACATACTTTTCTATTATTTCAAATTCTACCAACGATTGCACATGATACTTGAGAACGTTACCTCAGTAAAAGGAAACTTCTATGGGTTGTTTTTGTTTCATTAAATTTAGCCCAGAACAGCCCTTCCCCGTGGTATGCAGAGAGCAATTGCCCTGGGCTCCCAGGCCTTGAATGGTTCCACCTGAATGCTGAGGGTCACTGCCTGACCTTCACAGTCCAGCAAAGGGGTCTGTGATGTTCAGGGAAACGATCAGAAATGTGAGCTTGTGTCACATCTGTACTGATTAAAAATAAATAATAAGTCCTTTTATATTGCATTATACAGTGGTATTCCTCAATGTTTCATACCTTCATTAATCTTCTAACAATTATTCTTAAGAATGTGAAGCAAAGACATGATCAGGAATTTATTTCTACAGTGCATGTAATAAAGAAGGATGAGAGAACTCAGAACACAGAGTTCTAAAAGGATCCAAGAAACAGTAAATGACTTCCATGATAAGGTAGTAGGAAAAGAAGGAACTAAGATATTTTATCAGCGAAAGTATTTGTGTTTCCTTGCCTCCAAAAATTTTGGTAGAAGTCATGTCACCTGCAATATCGAGCGGGGCCATAGATGAAGTAGAGTCTAGGACAGATCAGGGTAGCTGATAGTCCCAGTATCAAATAAAATGTTACAGAGGGAAGTAGGGCAGCTAGAGCCTCCAGAGGTGGATTTACAGCTGGGGAAAAAAAGATGAGGTTGAGCATGGATAGAATTAAAATTTCCAAATGGTTGGCAAGTTTCACGTCAAAGGATCCCAGGAAGGGCCAGGAATGCAGCTCAATGCTACAGGGCCTGCCTGGCAAGCACACGGTCCTGAGTTGGATGCTCACCTCCCCCCACTCCACTGTACACCCGAGAGAACACAGTTGCAGGGAAGGGAGCAAGAGCAACCCAAGAACATGTGCACGCAAGGATACCAAGTAAGGTCTCGGTGGCAGTGTGTCAGGTGGCTCCCTTCTGGAGGTGGGAGTCCTTTGGAGTGTCTCACTTGTTCTTGAATCTACTATGCTTATTCACCGTTAAATACTGTGACGTAACTTTTTGGTAAATCTATTTTTCTTTTCAAAGTGATGCTCTAGAAAGATTCATGAGTGTGAACAACTAATTTAGAAAGTTGATGAAGTTTCTTAAAAGTGGCCTCTTGAAAAAAAAAAAAAAAAAAAGTGGCCTCTTGAGTCACATAATTTACACGACAAACCAAAATACTGGAATGACTTTAGCTCCTCTCCCGAGTTTAAAGCAGAGTAATACCTTACCCTAAGCCTGTACTTATGATTGCTAATACTTTAATAAATAAATCTAAAAATTACTTAAAGTGTTCTCCATAGTGGAAGAACTTGAATCTCAATGGTAGGGTAATTTGTTGCAACTGTTAATCACAAGAGACTTCCAGTTTCAACTTCTGAGTAATAACTTTTTGTACCTTAAAGTAGTAGTCATATTTTATAGCACCTGAAATTATAATTTGAAAAAATTAAAAAACATATGTAAGGTAGAGTTGACAGTCTCTCAAGAAACTAATACCAAATGTAATGCTTCAAGAGAGGTAAGCCATAAGTAAGAAAATACTTTCTTCCTTCGATTATATAAAGAAATGCCGGCCGGGTGTGGTGGCTCACACCTGTAATCCCAGCACTCGGGAGGCTGAGGCAGGAGGATTGGTGCGAGTTCGAGACCAGCCTGGGCTACAAAAGTGAGCTCAAGGCCAGCCTCAACTGCATAGCGAGACCCTGTCTCAAAAAGACAAAAAAAAAAAAAAAGAAATGCCTTTCCCACTTAGTTTTTAAAACTTTGTTTGGTATGTTTTATTTATGGAATGCACTGGGAAAAGCAGATGAGATTATTTTTGTACAAAAATACTGTATCTTGTCATGTAGAAGCCTGTCAAGCGGTCCACCTAGAAGCTTCTGGGTGGTTCCTTCACTGCCATGTGATTGTGGATCATCTTTGAGAAGAGAATCATGGAGATGAACTTGAATTTAATTTACAGAAGTGAGGATCTAATATGTGATGGGGAACTAAGGTTGTGGCTTCGAAATTAAAGTATCTTTTCTTTAGTGGTAAAAAAGAGATCACAGTGGGATCTCCATGATCATACACACTTCCAGAGTCTCGTGCAGTCAGCTATTGATTTTGTCCCATAAATGGATATGTAATCAATGTGAAATACTGAAAGACATGGCTCAGATTAACTTGGGCTATGCTTGCAATCAAAATGCAAAGGCAGCTAATGAATAAGTGTCTTTTAATTAATTTTTCTCTAGCTGTAACAGTAATTCTGTTCAGATAAACAGTGTTATAAATTTGAAAGCACTATGTACAACTGGTGGAATAATAAAATGATTGCTGAAAATTTTCTGTAAATTAAACCCATACACAGCCACTTATTGACGTTATTCCATCACCACTTTTGTTTGCTCCTAATCAAAGCAGGAAGAATCTGTTTAAACATTAAACATTATTTTTATTTGTTTGCTTTACATTGGGACCTAAAGACTATTTCCCCCTTTAAAAAAAAATCAGTAAAATATGGAATATCAGAATTCTCCAATCAGGAGCAATATGTCAAGCCACAGTAAAGCTGATTGGCTTCTTCAAACATGGAAGACATGGTTTTATGAAAAGCTAATTATCAAAGGCTACCCTCAGATTGCACGTTTAAATGATGAGTGGGCTATACTACTACTATGGATGTCTCCATTAAAACCTGTGAATAGACACAAAAGTAAATCCTGCCGTACACTCCCCCCCAAAAAATCCAGAGGCAGATTCTTTCATTTGCACAAACACACACAACACCACTTCAAGAAGTTGAAACACAGAAAGACAGAACACTCAAACCTCCTAGGGAACAAAGTGCCCAGCAGAGGAAATTTCACTAATCGTGTCATCTCGCGAACTGGCAGCACCTACTAGAGCTGCTTAATTACGGAACCGCAACATCACACGGACGCCGCGCGCGGTGGCAGCTCTGCCTCCTCGCCTACCTTTGTGGTGACAATGCACAGGCAGTCCATCCTGGATCCCTACACGGGGCTCAGTCGGCACATGGAAACCACACCAGCGAATCAGCCCACGAGAGGACAGCCGTGGGTCAGGAGCACGCTGCGAGAAGCAGCGCCTGGAGGCAGCACAGGACGGCTTCTCCCAGGGGGCCCCTCATGGGGACTCGAGCCTCCGGCGCACAGCTCGGGCAAGCAGCCTTCTCCCGGGCTCCGGAAAAGCCCCCAGAAATCAGCTCGGGCAGAGCCCGGGGGTCTCGCCGGGCTCCGCGGCTGCACGGTCCTTCCTCGGAATCCGGGATCCGAGCGAGGCGTCCGCGAGTGCCCCGCCGGTTCTCTCTCGTGGAGATGCGTGTCGCACGGAGCCCCAGAGAGTCACATTCAGCGCTCGCTCCCGAGTCTGAATTCCGATCCGCCGTTTCGGTGTACTCCTAAGATTGCCTTTGCCAAAGTTCCCCGGCTGCCTTGTCTTTCCTACTCACAACTCTGAGTAAGCACAACACAAAAAACTACCCGGCCCATCTATCAGAGGGCTGTCTCTGCTCTGCCAGAGCAGCAGCGTTTGGTAATAAAAAGCTATTTATTACAAGCATGGTTCCCGGGAGCCTCAACGACTAGAAAGGTGGAGTGCACGGCAAAGGTGCACGCAGCGCCGCGTGCCTCGTGTGTGAACTCAGCTGCAATCGCCAAAGCGGCTTCTGACAAACGACTAACAGCTGGACGGGGAAGATCTGGCCGGGGACATGAAGAAACTGCGGATTTGGAGGCTTCCTTGGAAAATGTACAAGTCTCTCGTGGAGCTATTTGTGTGGTCTAGGCACACGCTCAAATGGACAGTTTAAGCATTTGAACAAGGACATACAACGGTGGGGTGAGAGGACGCTCCAACGTGCTTACAGAAGTTCCCCATTTTGAGACAGAAAACGGAGTTCTTTCCCAAACTTTTCCCTCTTCCCTGGCTGTCTGCAGGCACTTATTACGTGGGCAGAGCTTTGTGTTCCCTTCTGCGGCATTTTAACAGCCCAAGGATTAGTCCCACCCCCTCCCCAAGGCCCTCCCTTGCTTCCAGGGAAGCTGCTTAGAGACTGCCTTTGAGGGGCCTGACAAGCACCAATCTAGAAAATAACACACCTTTTTCATTATCTTAGATAATCTTAGGCGGAGAGAGCCAGAAACTGGCAGGGAGAAAGACAGAGGAGCTCAGCGAAAAGACAGGGGGACTGGGGGAAGGAAGAGCGAAGGAGGGAGAGTACTGGATGCCCCGTAAGAACAGAAAATCTCTGCCCTAGGAAAAAAATGGCACAGTCATCCCGACCAGGGCCAGCATGAGGAAGAAATTCCTATCTACGGACGCGTATGTGTCGTCTACGGCTTCAGTACGGGAGTATTTGTTCCCACCCCACTACTGAACACCAAGCTCTTTTTAAAACAAAATGCATTTTTACAACAAGCAATTTGAAAAAAAAAAAAAAAAAAAGATGGAATGATAAGACTCTTTGTTCCTTTCATGAATTATTCAAGTTCAAACCTCAATAACCTTCTGATTGCTAAATAGGTGACTATCTCAGGAATTGACATGCCATTATTTTACCAAAATGAGAGCACTCTTTTGAAAGATTATTTTTAAAGCTCATAGCAAATCAGATATCTGTTGAGACTAAAACGGAAAGCAGCCCCTAAAGTTTAATTTGATATAAAATTTTTCAGAGTGGTTTAAAATTATGGTTAAAGATAATTTCCTCCAAAGTGTTATCCTATAGGTGCTCCATAACAAAGTTTAGACAATGTTCAAAATAAACAATGCAAGAAAACCTATACCAGGGTCCCTTCAGTTAGGTAACCATTTACTGGCTCAGTAACATAAAAAGGTTAAAGAATCATGATTTTCCTCTTCTCTGCCTCCTGGGGGGTATGTAAACCATAACTCTGTCAGCATTCCCAAGTACCAGAAGGCTTCCCTGGTACAAGCAAAGCGCCTAATATGTAAATGGACTAAGTGATATAGTCATGTCCAACATAAAGCTTCATATCCCCATAGCATATTTAAAGTTGGAAAAGCATTTGTGCCTTCCTCACAAGCTTAGGAAGTTTATTTGATTTCCTAAGAACCTAGGAACCTCCTGTGCAAACTGTAAAAAGCATGTCTCTTTATTGCAGTCCCAGGCTTTCCCAGTGATGACCAGGCTGGGTGGTCAGAGAAAGAAAGGAAGTTAATTGGATAGCAGAGTAAGGTGAGTATTTTCACAAGGTATCCTGGGAAGAAAGGTACCTTTAGAGCTGCATTTTAGCTACCTTCACAGATGATGTTAAGATAGGGAAAAACTGGCAGAGGGAATCTGATTAGTTGTGCCACCCTGGCTGATCATGGATGAATTTATAAATTATGCACAGGCCAGCAGAAGGAAAAGGCTGCTATGGTGGCACAGCTCCTGGCATACCACGAGCAATCCTGAAGTCACCCATCTGGCACATGTTTGTTGAGGGAGGGAGCAATGATTATTCAATTAATGCCTGTATCACCCACTAAATGGAGCTCTTTAAAGATGGTTTTCACTCTTCCTATTGCCTGGTCTAGTAACTCACCCGTACAACAAATTACTTAAGAATCAACTTATGTGGAGACAAAAGTGTGAACGAAGACTAGCAGATTCCCTGCCCATAAGCAAGTAAAAAGCTATAGCTAGTATGCAGTAAGCACTTAGGGTGTTTTGAATTATAAAATAGATGCATGTAGCCTAGAAGAGAGTACCACGAAGGGTTTCTGGAGAACAGCCCTGAGCTGCATTGACAAATACCAGGAGAGTGAGCCCAAAGTTGCTGGGGAAAAATAATTCCAAGTTCTTGATTTTATTTGGGAAAAAAAAATCCTCTTCCATGTTTCTGGTCAGCTTAATAAGGACACCCAATGGGATTCCACTAAATAAAAGGGTTTTGGAGCAGGCATTTTACAACTAAGCATCCAAGGGCTGCTTGGCTAGAAAAGCATCGTTCATATAATGTTAAGTGATTACAAGCAAGTTACATGCATGGTCTATATCATTAGCTTCCACTCATCACAAGTGATTATTTAGATGACATGTGCTCAGATATAAGTTAATATATCACATTTTAAAGCATTCTCTCATCCCTTCCAGTGATTTTCCTCCAATATAAAGATGAGAGAGCGTAATCTACTCCTTTGCCTCAAGAGATACATTACTTTATTTTTAAAATTAACAAGGCATCAGCTAAAAGCATTTCTTTTTTACAGACATAGAGTTCCACTGGGCCTGCAATTTCACAAGAAGTGCTTGGCAAGATATAAAGTCACAGTCTGCAAGCTGCTTTACCTATTCTTTAAGGTTAGTAATATCATGCCTAGAGGATACTGATTCTTCATAAAGCCTACCATTAGAAGGTTGATATCAGAAAAACTACTATTAGAAATTACTTCCACTAAGCCTGCAGCTTAACCATTGAAAGGCATTACTTTCATTTGTTTTCAGTGAGGAAAAAAATTCTATACATGAAATATAGCCTATATCTACTGTGCTAGTATTGAAGCCACTTGAGGGCAAATTTAAGGAATATCTCTGGCACCTACCATGGTAACCTTGCACTCAAGAGGCACAAAAATGCTTGGGTAGTGAAGGAATGATCAGAGCTGCAGTTCTGCTAGTTGTTTTTTCTGGATAGCAGATTTTTTCAAGCTATGTTATGTTTAAACAGCCCCATCCCTTGTGTGGCATGAGAAGTCGTGAGTAACTGGAAAGGGCAGCTTCAGCTTATGCGCCACAACAGAACACCATGGAAACCAGGTATCTACCCTTGCAATAGACAACCAGTAATAAACATGGGCATTTTAGTGACAGTAAATTATTAAATAGATTTTTATTCAAAATAAGGAGGGTGTGGTACAGACAGACCCAAAGAGCTTTTCTACCCAAAAGTAACCTATCTTCAGCAGACCTACAAAAAACACGCCAAGAATCACTCTAAAAATACGGATGAATCTCTGGGTTTCGACAGTGAATCCTTTTAAGTTTTAAGGGCCTAGGGAGGAGCCTGAGCAAGAATGGACTTTTGCATTAGAAAGAATTAGCTCCATGGAAAATAACAAGCAATCCATCCACCTGGACTCCCAGCCCAATCTGTCTGTTCCCCATGTACCCAAGACAGTGGGCACACGAGTAACATCTGCACATTTTGTTAGCTTAGAAAACTGAATAGATGGCAGGCAGGTCATGGCAAGATGCCTGCCCTCCTTTCTGAACTCTCCAAAGGCAAATAGGAAATTCAGACCAACTGGAAAAGACTGACTTTTCCAGAGTTTCTGTAGTGCAAAAATATATAAATAAAGTCAGCATGCTATTGTATCCTGAAAATGACTCATGAAGAGACTAAGTGTACATATTCTGTGCAACTTAAAGATGAATCTTTTTAAAAGACATAAAAATTTGAAAAGCAAAATTTTAAGTGAACACAAAAATCAAGGAATTTTAACTTTTATCCCACTTGTTTAAACAACTTTCCTTTGCAATGACCATAGTTGCATGTCAACTTTGCTTTTATATGTGGGAATAGGAACATAGTTCATTAATAACTATGTAGCTCCACCAGTTGGAATCCTTAAGATTAACCAGCCTTTAAAGTTTGAAATTTAAATAATTATAAGTGGTAAGCAATACACGATTAAGAAATTCAGTAAGAATATGTTTCCTAGCAAACTGCATGCTTTACAAGCTTTGCTAAACATTAAGTGCTTTCCCTGTGAGGCTCGTTTGCCCTAGCATTATACAATTCTCTGAGCTGAAGAGGTTCCAAAAATCCAAACATTGTGTACAAGCTGCAAATCTAAAGAGCTGCATGGTCTGAAATGCAGTTTCGCTTACCATATAAATATCCCGAGCAGGGCTGTTACATATGCATCCCATCCTTCACCTTCCCACAGCCAATCACCACCCTACTGGGGTCCACTGTTTGCCCCTTGGGCACAGCACTGCCCTCTGATCCTTCCTTCAGGGAATGGCGAGTGTTCCTTCTGCCAGGATCTTTCTTCCCCTGTGTCTTCACACAAGTGCTTCCCTAAGTGTTCAAATCTCTGCACAGATGACAGCACCTCACTGAAACACTCGCACAGTAACCCTTCTAGTTACATCAGGTTCCGTTCTGTCTTCATTTCATGACCCTGGTTGATTTCCTTCATAATAATGATCACAGTTCGAAATCAACTTCTTTATGTCATACTATGTACCCCATCTGAATTGTATTTATGAGAGCAGAAGCCTTGCCTGTTTTGTCCAAGGCTGTAAAACCAGTGTGCAGAATACAACAGATGCTGAGTACTTTGTGAATGAATAAATAAAATGCCACACAAGGAAACATTTTGTAAGCATGGCCAGAACCAGCTGTCTACATACAATTTTTAATCTATGATTTCTCATGTAGCTTAGTATCTACATTAGATATTTACATTAAAATAGTATTTATAAATATATACAATAAAATATAGTTTTTGGATTCAACATTATACCTTTATTTAAATTTTTCCTTTATTTTATATTAACACCTTTTAAAGTAAGTCTTTTATTTATTTGGGTTTTTTTTTTTTTTTTAGTTTAGAGAAAGGTCTACAGGGTGTTTTGGGTTTCACTACTAGATCAGACTTGGACTCGTAGTGATCCACTTGTTTACAGCCTCCCAAGAGCTGGGATTACAGGTGCGCCACCGTGCCCAGTCTCCACTGCTGTCTCAGTACACCCCAGGGGACAGGGCCAGCACAGCATAACAGGGATCAAACCCCATCGCTGCACTCTGCCTAAGCAGGCACTTTAGTCCACTAAGCTATTTCGCCAGCCATAGTGAATTTTTAATAATAGCTATCCTAGCTGGCCTAAAAGATGTGAGGTGGTGCTTCACAGTAATTTTTATTCCTATTTACCTGATGTCTAAGAACATTGAGAATCTTTTTTGTAGATCTACTGGCCATTTTTATGTTTCTTTTGGAGAAATGTCTATTTAGATCTTCTGCCCATTTTCTGATGGGTTACTTGGGTTTTCACTATTTAGTTGCTTGTGTTGTTTCCAAACTTTGGATAGTAACTTTTTAACAAATATATAGCTTACAAATAAACATTAATTTTGTATTAATTAGCCTGTGACTGGAGACTTTCATATATATAATACCATTAATTTTTCATAACCTGCGAATTAAGATGAAAATGTGAGACTTAAAAGAATTGACTAATACAAATTTGTATAGCTTTTGACTTGGGGTGGCAGGATGGAAGAAATGATGGATTTAATTTTATCTTTTTCCTCTTTATTTGAAACTATTGATTTAGTAAGTGAACTAGTATGACCCATGACCATCTAACCCCAAATTCTATCCTATTTTGATTGTAGGGGTAATGCATTGTATTTTTAAAAGCATTCAATTCTTTGATATGGGTAGTAAATATAATAAATGTCAATGTTTCATTCAAATGTTACACATATGAGAATATACTTCCAACACTAAAATCAGGATTCTAAATATAGATGCATTAAGTGAAGGAAATCTCATTTCTGGAGATTGTATTGTTGTAATGACCTACAGAAAGTAAAGAAATACATTGGTATTTTGACTGATTTGTTTAAAATGGATTTATAAATATGAGAATTGGTAACGAGAAACCTGATCTCCAGCAGTGCTGATACAGTCAGGGGAGTCACTGATTTTTAATAAGCAGAGCATTAACTCCAAGGTACTACAAAGTACTCAAAGATAAAATTTATGGCGTCCTCATCAACCTAGAAACAAGAGTAATTGCATTCTAGGTTTTAAATTAGTAAACCAAATTAGCCTGAGTTAAAAATAGGATTCCATTAAAACTAAAAGATCATTTCCCCATTAGTTGTAGAAAAAATCTTGCCACTTTATTTCACTGATTCAAAAAATAAAAATTATACCCACTGACAGGAGGAGAGGGAAACATAAGAGAGGATTTAAAAAGGAGGAGGAGGAAAGGAAGGACAGGTAAAGGAAGGATGATATGATAAATGCATCACAGATTATAAATTTTTATAAGGGGGCCTGGGAGATAGCTCAGTAGAATAATCGCTTGCCTGGCAAGCACAGGGTCCTGAGTTCAATCACTAGTACCAATAAATAAATAAATAAATAAATAAATGTTTCATAAAATTAATAGATGCTGATGAAGGTTTTGTAAAGACAATAAGAATGAAGGACACTGATGCAGGTTCAAAAAGACCATAATGTGACAGTTTCAAAACACATTAGTAGTACATTCTCAGTAATTGATATAATGCATATTATTGTCCTTCTTATAGTTATACAGAGCATAGGGTATAAACATGATACATTTTCTAATGGTTATTGGTATAGTAAATTTCTTCTCTTTGATCAAAGAGAAGGTAGTTGTATACATAGTCAAATGTTCCATAATTGCAGTGGGTTACTGGCAAAATTGGCCATGTTGGAAACTATTGATTTGAGCCTTTTACAGCTCAGCATTCTAATCTAGCTTTACTTTTTATACCTCATGGTTAAACTTTTCTGCCGGGTGGTTAAGGGCAAGTTAAAGCAAGACCTGTATAATAAAACATGTAACTTTTATATCTCCTAAGGTCAGTCAAATCCCCTCAGGATTTACTTTGGAACCATGTACAGTGCTTTGTAGAATTGTTGTCAGTGTCAGCCATCTGGATGAGTCACAGCCATTGTTGACCAGTTTGCTCTCTGTGAACAACCTCAACCATTTTTAAGTACAGAGATCAGTAGTGTCATGTATAGTTGTTTTAGGCCTCTAAAACTTTTTGATCTTGGAAAACTGAAAAAGTATACCCAAAGCTGCTGAGCTTTAAATGTCACGAGTTTTATAAAAACAGTAAAATTCAAACTTGCCCAAGATAAAAGATCTACCTGGAGAAGTGGTAAATATCCTGTAATTAGAAACTTTTTAAGAAATTAGGGATTCTCCTTTAGTAAGGTACAGGAAAGGAAATTGAAAACCTAAGGAAAACCAGGCCTCTGGATCACCATTAAGGTGTGTTTTAATTATAATGTCAAAATGGTGCTCTAGGCAGTTTAGCTCAGAGTCATCACTTATTATTTTTTTTATTTTTTAAATTTCTTTGTTTTCTTCTCTCTTCTTTTCTTTTTTCTGTTTCTTTCTTTTTTTTTTTTTTTTTTTTTTTTTTTTTTTTTTTTTTTTTTTTTTTTTTTTTTTTTTTTTTTTTTTTTTTTTTTTTTTTTTTTTTTTTTTTTTTTTTTTTTTTTTTTTTTTTTTTTTTTTTTTTTTTTTTTTTTTTTTGATACAGGGTCTCACGACATAGTTCAGATGAGTGATCCGCCTATCTCAGCCTCCCCAGAGCTGGGATTGCAGGCATGCACCACCATGACTGTTTTAGTGGCAGTACAGTATGCTGTACCAGGGAATGAACTTGGGTCCTTGTGCTTGCCAGGCAGACACTTAGACCACCAAGATATCTCCTCAGCTCCTATTATTCTTATTATAGTAAAATCGTAAAATACTGGACTTATGGCCTCAACCATTTTCAGTAATGTCATATAGCGTTATTTTAGGCCTCTTAAACTTTTTAATCTTGGAAAACTGAAATTCTAGAGCTGTGTGTAGTAGTACATTCCTATAATCCTAGCATAGAGGGAAAACTGATATTCCAGTCCCCCCTAGGCAATATATCAAGACCTTATCTTAAAATAAAAAAGAAAAGGAATGGAGATATAGCTCAGTGATAAAATGCCCTTAGATTCCCCAGTCCAATAAAAGGAATAGAAAGGAAGGAAGCAAGAGAGGGAGGGAAGAGGGGAGGACAGGGGAAGAGAAGAGAGCAGAGGGAAGAAGGAAGAAAAGAGCAAAAGTACACCAACTAAACTCAAGTTCCCCTTCCTCTTGTCCTATTTCTGCTTCTCTAAGAGTGTGACTACCTTAGATACCTTATGCATACAGAATCTTAGTATTTGTCTTTTTGTGATTTCTTCTGCTTAGCATGTGGAGAGATTTAATTCTTTCTAACATAATATTTGATTGCATGTAATATTTTTTAAATGCTCCTTAGCCGTCCACTTGCTGGTGGACACTGGGTGGCCTCCTCCCCTCAGCGCTGGGAGAAGAGCTGCTGTGAGCACAGGCGTGCGGGCATCACTCCCAGTTCTGCTTCCACATCTTCCAGGTGTGTACACGGAGAAAATCACTGAACTGCGTGTAATTATCTTCTTAATTTTTTAGAACACCTGCATTATTTTCCATAGTGATGGCATCATTTCTCATCCCCAGTGTCAATGTTTCCACAGTCTTGCTAGCAAGCCTTCTAGTCTCCTGACAGTGACTGTCCTAGCGGGTATGAGGCAGCATCTTCCTGTCGCTTTAGCTGGCACTTCTGTTGTTACACAGTCCTGAGCCTCTTTCCATAGGCCTCGGGTCATTTGTAGATCTTCTTCAAATACCTGTTTACTTCAAGTTTTTTTTTTTAACTCTCTTTTTAAGCTGAGTCATGTTGTTCCAGAACGACAGTCATGTTGTGCATGTATTCTGGCGATTAAGCTTTTGCCTGATAGAGGGTTTGCAAACGATTGCTCCAACTCTGTTGGTTGTCTTTTAACTTCTTGCTAATTCCCTTTAAGTTTGATATCACTCCCGCTGCTTGCTTTTGCTGTAGTCGTCCCTGGCTTTGGCATGGGGTCTGAGACGTTGCTACCCTGATGTTCCACCACATTCTTCTAAGAGTTCCTTCATTTACTTATCCTTTTAACCCACTTTTTCTTTTCCTCCTTTTTATTTTTAGTCCATGCTTGTAGTGCACAGTGATTCCATTCCTTGTGAGGAGTTGGCACGTGCACATAGCGTGTCTGGGTTAATTTTTTCTTTCTCTTCCCCCTGCTTTCTCCCTCTCCCTCCATATCTTAATCTCCTCCCATTTGAGAAATAGCCTTCTCACTACTTCCTATTACCTATTGTTTATTTTGCTCTTTATACTATGATGTTTCTTATGTCGAAAAGAATATGACTTTCAACATTGCCTCTCTGATATTTCGCCTGATGTTACAGTCTGCAGGTGCACCTGTGTTCCTACAGATGACTCGGGGTTATCCTTCTTCATGCCAGAGTAGCACTCCTTTGAGGGTAAGTACCACAGCTGCCCTCTAGGTCTCTCCATTTGTCTGTTCACGGAAATACAAGCCACTTCCAGATTCGGTTATAGTGAACTGTGCCTCTGTCAGCATAGCTGTGCATGAACCAGCATGATATGATGTCTTTAATTCTTTAGGGAAAAATACCTTAAAGGAGAATAGCTTGATCAAATGAAAATTCTGAGTCAATTTTTGGACATGATATAATTAGGACAAAACTTCATTTCCTTTGCATGTAGATAACTAGTTTTCTCACTACCACTTATTTAAGAGATCTTCTTTTTTCCATTGTGAAGTTTTGCACAATTACTGAAATCACAGGCCATCTACATAGAAGTTTATTTCTAGGCTTTGATTCTGTTGTCTTGGTCCACATATCTGCCCATGTGTTTGTCTTGAACCTGGCACCGTAACATTTAGGTTACTGTGGCTTCCTCCTATGACTTGAAATAAGGAGCTGAGGCCTTCAATTGTATTTTTTTTTCAATATGGATCTCGTATGTAATGTGTCAGAACAACTTTAAAATGGATAACAAAAGTAGCATCCATAGCTGAATGTCACAAAGGAAAAGAAATTTTCTTTAAATGTGGGGGGCAGGGCCGGTGAGATAGCTCAGTGGTCTCAAGAACCAGCTTAGGCAAGTTTAGGCAAGTGCAGGGACCGTGGTTCAATCCCTGGGACCACATGCTGCACCAGCCCCACCCCCAGAGCAGACTGAGCTGGCCATAATGTAAAAAAGAAAGAAAGAAAGAAAGAAAGAAAGAAAGAAAGAAAGAAAGAAAGGAGGAACAACATATAGAGATATAGAGCTGCATTGGAAAATGATTCAGAAGGTGCAGAGTATGAATATACATTTGTGACTGAAAAACTCTGAGAGTGATGTTAGATTCTCTGAAGTAGATAATTCTATACTCTATCAAATGCCATTAGTTCATTATAACCTTTATAAAAACATAATTTAAGAAAAATCTTTCAATTTAGACTGGGAAATGGAAGGACAAATATGCAAAGTGACCTGCTCTGGGTCCCTCAGACAGTGTGTGTACAAGGCAAAGGTGCCCATGCTCTGGCTTCCCCTCAGGCGCTCTTGCACCACTGCTCTCTTCTCAGGCTGATTTCCCTCCGCAGTTAGGCTGCTCTCTGTTTCCTTGTCTGCTCTTGTTATAAAACACCATGCTGTGCCAGCCCTGCCCTCAGGGTGCGCTGAGAAGGCATTTGAGACTGGACATAGTGGTGCACACCTATAATCCCAGCTCTTGGGAGGCTGTAAACAGGCAGATGGATCACTACGAGTCCGAATCTAATAGTAAGACCCTGAACACCCTGTAGACCCTGTTCTAATATATATATATATATATATATATATATATATATATATATCCTCTATTTCCATTATTTTCATTGTGTCCACTTAACAATATTGTCAAACAGTTCTAATTCATCAGATTGGCTAAAATATGATTTCTATTAAGTTAGAGTAATCAAAAAAAAAAAAACATGAAACACACATATTTCCAAGAGGCATTTGGTTCTTCAATGCTGTCTCAAAATGTATGCAGTATCTAGAGCATTTAGTGAACAAATGTTTCACATCTGTTTCTTGTGGAACTTGATGCCCTCCTGACAGACAAACAACATCGCTATGATTTCGTTTTATAAATAATGCTAGATCATTTATCCTACTTGAGGATGTGTGCTTAGTCACTGAGTCAGAACACAACTTCCAGGGTCTGAGATGTAGCTTAATGGTCTAAGTGCCTCTCTGGCAAGCACAAAACCCTGGGTTCAATCCCAGTACCACATGTCCTGCAGGGTCCTGCACTAAGCTGGCTGCTGAAACCAGACATGGTGGTGGATTACACCTGTAGTCCCTACACTGAGGAGGCTGAGACAGGAGGATCACTATAAGTCCAAGCTGTGTAGTGAGACCCTCACCAACTACATAAATATTTTTTTTTAAAGAAACAACCCCTAGGCTCTGACTTTGGATCTTTTTTCTTTGCATTCTCACCCTGTCCCATTTTTGCTGACACACTTAGTTCTCAAGCAGTGTACTATATTCTCTTAAAATATTTTCTTTTTATTCCCCTGTTATATAAAATTCAAAATGTCATATTCAATTACCCTGTCAATCCATCCCGCAGCTTTTCTCTCTGCTGTCCCTTTGCAACCCCCAAATGGAGCTCTACACAGCCACCAAGGTCTGTGAATTCTACAAGCACGTCCCTTTCCTCGTGAGCTGATAGAAAGGCATCACTGTCAGAACTCTGCAATATCAATGTCCAGACGTCCTTGCATCATAGATTTATTTAAATACAGAATATAACCCTTAACCTATTTTTAATTATTCAAAGTTACTCAAAGAACACAACAGAAGTGTAGCAAAATAATGGAACCATGTTAAATATAAAATGTTTCTTTATCAATAAAAGTCTGGAGTTCTCTATGTGTCTTTATTTTTATTTTTCAAATTTTCATTGTAAAACTTGTAAATCATTTCAATGAAATGATGTCATTATTTTCCAGGCAGTGTTAAACATATTCATATTCTGGATTTTACTAAAATTTCTTAACTTATGAGTTAAAGAAAACAGAGCTCTTAAAGTATAGGCTAATGATAATTCTCCTCTAATACAAACACAAAATCTAACACACGTGCCAGACTTGGTTAATTTAGCTGAAGGACAAGTTGGCACACATGTGTCCCAATTAAGCCTAATGATTTCATCTTCAGGAATCTAAAAGCACAAATATCTTTGTAGACAGGCAGGAAGTCCAAAAACTTGTTTTCTAAGATGGTATGAGTCCATCAGGGACATCTATCCTCCTTCTCCTTGGGAGGAAAACAGGTTTCCTGCCAAATTAGACAACTTCCTTTGCTGGGAGCACATTTAGCATTTTATAACTGTCTCAAATAGTTTAAATAGCACCTTCCATGTTAAACAACAACACTTTTCAATAGAGAAGCAAAGTAGCTTACAAAATGTCCAAGTGATTACTGGCAGCTTGAAATGCTACGCCAAAACCCAAATCCCAGAGCAAATCCTGTCCACCAAACGCCCATGCAGAGCCGGCGGCAACAGCGCGGTGCAGAGAGCCCAGCACGTGAGCGGGCCGAGGTCGCTGACTGATTTCATTTGAACACAAGT
>PVJA010006860.1:0-71222 GCA_004027025.1 Myocastor coypus | reverse complement strand
CCCGAGGGCAGGGCTGGCGCAGCATGTGGTGCCGGGGATCGAACCGTGGTCCCTGAAGCCGCCCAAGCCTTCCCATGCAGGGGCTTTAGACCACTGAGCCATCCCGCCAGGCCCCTTTTTTTTGTCTTTTTGAGACAGGGTCTCACTATGCAGTTCAGGCTGGCCTTGAGTTCACTTTTGTAGCCCAGGCTGGTCTTGAACTCTCACTGATCCTCCTGCCTCAGCCTCCCAAGTGCTGGGATTACAGACGTGTGCTACCACGCCCAGCGTCAAGTCACGTTTTATAAGATGAGAAGACAAAGTCACAGCTAGCCTGAGGTCACCAGCCAGTGCCGGCGCTGGGACTTGAGCCCAGGCAGCCTGGAGTCGACGTCCAGGCTTTTCCTCTTCGAGATGGAACCTCACGGTGCTGCCCAGGCTGGTCCTGAGCCCCTGGGCTCCAGCTGTTGCCTGCCTCGGCCTCCTGCAGAGCTGCACTTGAGCGCTTGCCGCTGCGCCTGGTTTGAGTCCGTGTTCTCGGAGCTGCTCTCTACAGCAAAACAGAAAGAAAACACATACGGCGGCCACAAAACCTGGCAAAATATACACTTAAAAGATAAAGCCTTGCCGGGCGTGGTGGCTCATGCCTGTGATCCCAGCACTCGGGAGGCTGAGGCAGGAGGATCAGTGTGAGTTTGAGACCAGCCTGGGCTACAAAAGTGAGCTCAAGGCCAGCCTCAACTGCATAGCGAGACCCTGTCTCAAAAAAAAAAAAAAAGATAAAGCCTTACTAAGGAGCTGGTCGGATAGCTCAGCGGACTAAAGTGCCTGCTTAGGCAGACGCAGGGACCGGGTTCAAGGCCTGGCGTGCCAAGCCGGCCCCGCCCCCAGGGCGCACTAAAGCAGATAGAGAGGGCGCAGGCTTATAATCCGAGGGCATGGGAGGCTGAAAACAGGGGAATCACGAGAGTCTAGTCTGTGTGGTGAGAGCCTGTAGATTCTGTACTAAGTACATTAAAAAACATTAAAAACTAAAAAAGGAATGATTGTGCCATTGCTTTGATGTTAAAAAAAAATCATTGGGCTGGTGAGATAGCTCTGTGACACAAGTGCCTGCCTGGCAAGTGCAAGGTCATGAGTTTGAACCCCAGTCCCACAAAAAAAAAAAAAAAAAAAAAGAAAAGAAAGAAATGGGGCCTGGCAGGATGGCTCAGTGGTCTAAAAGCACCTGCTTAGGAAAGCCTGGGCGGCTGCAGGGGCCGCGGTTTGATCCCCGGCACTGCATGCTGCGCCAGCCCCGCCCCCATGGCAGGCTGAGCCAGCCATAACAGAAATAAGTAAATAAAGTTTAAAAAAAAAATCACTGAGAACTGTAGCAACCTAGTGCAATACCAATGGAGTGCTAGCAGCAGTCTGACATGGCAATGGGAAGGATGAAGAGCCCCGGTGCTGTGGGACACATCCGCGCGCCTCCGCCTCGCGCTGCCTGGAGCCCAGGGTCGTGGTGCTGGGTACGCGGGAGAGCCACGGGCTGGATCCCCAGCGCCCGCCCCCAGGTCACACAGTGTGCAGCGTGCCCCACAAAGCCAGGAGCACACGGAAGAAGAAATGTGAAAACAAACTCCTTCTACTATGCGTAAGTACAGTCTTGTATCCAACAATTAAAAAGTAAATATTTTATTTATGGAACATGTAAAAACTGACTTTTACTAGGTCGTTAAAATGTCAATACAAAGAATTAACATTACCCTGTGATCTCAGCACTTGGGGGGCTGAGGCAGGAGGATGGCTATGGGGAAAAAAAAAGGGGGGGCAGAGAGATAGCTCTGTGGCACAGGTGCCTGCCTGGCAAGTGCAAGGTTGTGAGTTCGAACGCTGGTCCCGCAAAAAATAAATAATTTTTTTTTTTTTTTTTGGTCTTTTTGAGACAGGTTCTGGCTATGCAGTTGAGGCTGGTCCTGAGCTCACTTTTGTAGCCCAGGCTAGTCTCGAACTCGCACCGATCCTCCTGCCTCAGCCTCCCGAGTGCTGGGATTACAGGCATGTGCCACCACGCCCGGCAAAATAAATTTTTAAAAAATTAAAAAATGAAAAAAAAGAAATGTCACACAGAACATATACTGTGACCCAAATACAAAGATATTAAAAAAGCAAACAAACCAGATTTTGTTTTCTTTCTTTTTTCCTTTTTTGCAGAAATGGGGATCAAACTCGGGATTTTGTGCTTGTTGGACAGGTGCTTATGCCACTAAGCTATATTCTGGGTAAATGATTTTAAAAACTAAAACCAAGGTTAGGTCGAGTGAGATGACTCAGCAGTCTAAAGTGCCTGCTTAGGCAAGCTTAGGCAACTGAAGCGACGGCGGTTTGGTCCCCAGCACCACATGCTGAACCAGACCCACCCCCAAGGCAGGCCGAGCCGTCCATAAAAATAAACCAACAAACAAACAAACAAAACCAGGGTTAGACATTTAGCTCAGTGGCAGAGGATGGGCAAGAGGTTCTGGGTTCAATTCTGGCGACATCCCATGAGGCAATGCTCCCTGCGAATGAGAAAGATACTGTAAGCTAGCATTGGAAGGCTGAGGCAGGAAGATTTCCTTGAGTTCAGGCGTAGCCTGCCCTGCACTACATGGTGAGTTTAAGGATATCCCAAACTGCATAGTAAATTCTGTTTCATAAAAAGAGAGAGAGAAATAAAGGGAAAAAAAAGTTCATCACTGGAAATGAAAAGCCACAAGTCTAAGTCACAAAAGGAGAATGCAACGGTGAAAACTGTAACATACGCAGCACTACTGCGACAGTGAAGGCCTACAGGCGAAAGCTGAGTCTCATTAGAAAAAGCTGAGTGAGCTCTAGGGGAAGCCAAGGACGTGCGGCCTTCAGGACTTGGGCTGCCTTCGGAAGCAGGGGAGATGGTGACAAGCCCATGAGGTGCCGTGCTTGAGAAGTTAGAAAAGGAGCAAGCGCCGGGCGTGGTGGCGCACACCTGTAATCCCAGCACTCGGGAGGCTGAGGCAGGAGGATCGGTGCGAGTTCAAGACCAGCCTGGGCTACAAAAGTGAGCTCAAGGCCAGCCTCAACTGCATGGCGAGACCCTGTCTCAAAAAGACAAAATAAAAAGAAAAAGAACAGGAGCAAGCAAGTGGGCCTCAGAAATAACAAAGAGGAGCCACTCACAGAACAGAAAATGAAGACTGTGAAAACCAGCTTGTAGCCAGAACCTGGGCGGCTGAGGCGGGAGGGTCACTCGCAGTTCCAGGCCAGCCTGGGCTACACCTCGAGCGCAAGAGCACTCTGAGCTACAGAGCGAGATCTTGTATTAAAACATGAAGTCATGTTTTAGTCCAAATATCAAGAAAGTGGTTGAGATGGAGCCTGCCCAGCTCCTGGCAGACCTTGGTCGTTTGGGCAGATCTTGGACCAGGGTTCTCCAGAGAAAGGCCAGCCAAAGCACCGAAAGAACACACTGGAATTGGAGTTTATGTTTTTAGCAGAGCCAAGTAAACTTGACAGGTGTTTGGCAGGCAGGCGGTCAGGTACTCACCCTGGGCCGCTGTGTCTGCTCTAAAGCCCAGGATTATGGAGCCGGTACCTAACTGCTCCATTCTCCAGGGCTGAGGATGGGGCCGTGAGGGGCTGCGCAGAGGGAGGGTCAGTCACCATCCTGGAGGCGAGTGCCCGTGAGTGTAAGCCCTCGGGTTCAGGGAAAGTCTCATCCGGGTGTGGAGCAAAGCCTCCCTCCAGAGACTGCTGGTGTGAGAAGCCCAGGCGAAGCGTGCACATGGGGAATGGCTTGATTCAGAAGTGGCTTTGCTTCTAGTAACTGCTTTTTAAAAAAGTTAATACTTGATGAATTTGCATGTTGTCCTTGGGCAGAGGCCATGCTAGCACATGTGCTGCTGAAGCAAGCCCTAATAACTGCACAGGGACAGGGTCTCACCTCACAGTTCAGGCTGGCCTTGAGCTCACCGGTAGCCCGGGTTGGTCTTGAACTTGTGGCAATCCTCCTGCCTCAGCCTCCCAAGTGTTGGGATTACAGACGTGTGTGTCATGCTCAGCTGCTTACTGACAATCCTAAAGGCAAAAACAAACCAAACCGAGCAAGCTATACACTCAGATACTAAAAAGCAGAAATTTCTAGGCCATTAAAACATATTTGAAGCCGGGCGTGGTGGCTCACGCCTGTAATCCCAGCACTTGGGAGGCTGAGGCAGGAGGATTGGTGCGAGTTCGAGACCAGCCTGGGCTACAAAAGTGAGCGCAGGACCAGTCTCAACTGCATAGCGAGACCCTGTCTCAAAAAGACAAAAAAAAAAAAAAAAATATTTGAAGCAAGTCTCTCAGTGGGTTTTGAAAGTAGAAGGCCAAAATGGTAAACTGCAAAACTTTCTGATTAGTCTGCCAGAACAGCTGACAAACTGAAGAAACAGAGTTACGCTTCTAATTTCAATAAACACCCATGGAGGCGGCTGAAGATGGCTCTCTGGCTTGCTCCGGGAAAAGGTGTGGGCTGCGAGGTGACGAAGCCCGAGTGCTCCTGAAGAGCAAGGGCCCAGGAGCCTGTGCTCAGTCCAGTGTGCCCCAGAGGGCACAGAGGAATGTCAGACCACATGACTTGAAGGTCAGACTTAACATTAACAATGGCACAGTGAGAAAAGGTCCACAACTCCAACTAAACATATACATAGGGGCTGGGGAGAGTTCAGCATTCTAAGCGCCCACCTGGCAAGCGCGAGGACCTGAGTTTGATCCCTGGCACTGCATGCTGTGCCCATGTCAGAACCCCAGTGCACCACGCCAGCCACTGAAACAGAGTGGTGACGCACACCTATAACCCTAGTGTTGGCTGAGGCAGGAGGCTCACTAGTCTGAGCTGCATGGTGAATCTCTGTACTAACTAACTAACTAACTAAATAAATAAAAGAAGTATGAAGAGGGGGAGTTCTTAGGCATCTTTTAGCCATATATATATATTTTTTTCTTTTTTCTTTTGACACAGGGTCTCACTATGCAGTTCAGGCTGGCCTTGAGCTCACTTCTGTAGCCCAGGCTGGTCTCAAACTCACACTGATCCTCCTGCCTCAGCCTCCCGAGTGCTGGGATTACAGGCGTGAGCCACCACGCCCGGCGCTTATTTGTTTTTTGAGGCAGGTCTCTTTGTGTGGTTCAGGCTGGCCTTGAACTCGCTGTTCCCAGGGACCTGGTGGGACGGCACAGGGGCCTCCAGGCCTTGGATGGTGGGGGCCACCCTTCCCACTTTCAGTACCATCTGCTATCCAGGGTTGTAAGTAAGGGTTTTGTGTGTGTGACAAGAAATAAACGTCTGGAACGATATTCATTTCACTTTTCCTCTTTTTGTGGTGCAAGCAGGGCACAGCAGGCCTCCTATGCGCAAAGAACACACCTTGCCCGCCCCACTTTCCTTCCCCTGCCTGCTTTTCTTTGAAACAAGTCTTTTTTTTTTTAAAAAATGCACTTAGGACAAAGGATGAAGGGTCTTGCTACACAGATCGGACTCACAGTGATTCTCCTGTTTTCAGCCTTGGTATATAGTCCAGGCTGGCCTCGTCCACACACTAGAGACCCAAAGAATCCAGCTGAGGGCTTGGATCCCACGGCAACGTCCTCCCTGAGTCCAGCTGAGGCCTAGACAGCACGACAGCGTCTTGTGCCAGCCTGTGCCAGCAGGCTGAGGGGTCTGTGTCAGGACCAGGAAGTGGCGGTCAAGACAAGGCCCAGAGCTGCCCTGGGAAGAACTGCAGCCGTCCTCGGCGACAGCGAGGACCCCGCTCCTCTGGTGGCTGGACAGCTGAGTTCCCATCAGCACAGTCAGCCTGGCAAGCTTCTCCAGGAGAATCAATGAAAAGCCCACCCGCCTCAGCCTCCCAAGGGTGGAACGCCTGGGCTTAAGCGACCTCATGTTACTGGGTACCACTGGCACTACGTAACTTCTTATGTAGCTATTTTTTCCTTTTTTATTGTATCTTTATGATGAACATACTACTTTGGTGCAGCAGTTCGTATAAACAATGTCTGTGAACTACACAGCCGTTCACTAGGGGTATTTGCTGCCAGTATTTTTATTTTTATTTATTTTGGTACTGGGAATTGAACTTAGGACTTTGAGCTTGCCAGGCAGGCACTTAAGCCACTGAGCTAGCTTCCCAGATGTCTGGGTCTTGTTGAGAAAGGGTCTCGCTAGGCAGTTCAGGCCGGCTTTCCGCTCACTTTGCAGCCCAAGCTGGTCTTGAACTTGAAATGATGCTCCTGCCTCAGCCTCTGCCGTGCTGAGGTTACAGGCACGTGCCACCACGCCCGGCTTTCTTGCCAGTATTTTTAATGCTATGAGTATTTTGGGGAAAAAAATGTCTGATGTTTACTGGTTTAGACAGTTTTTCACAGGCGGGGAAGGAGAAATATAAAGATGTCAGCTGACCCCTGTTGGGAAGCCTGGGAAACGGCCTGAAGGTTCACCACAGGACCCGATCCTCTAACGGGCACAGTGGGGCGCAGCTGGATGCCAGCACCAGGAGAGGCAGGAGGGCTGTGGCAAGGTGGCGGCCAGCCTGTGCTGCACAGAGAAGCCCTGTCCCCGTGGACTCACTAGGGCTTAGGCAAGGGGTGAGCGCCACGCGGATCAATATGGGCTGGCCCGGATTTTTAACCATCTGAGAGGGAGGAAAGGCACGTGGCAGAGTGAAAACGACAGCACGCGCGAGCACAGCGTCCCACCCTGCTCACGCACACGTGCGCTCAGCCACGCGGACTGTGCTGCCTGTGTTCCGCGGCACTGCAGTACCAAGGCACGGCTGCTGGAGGAAGGGTTTTAAGCACGCGTTTCGTTTTTGTTCCAGGGCTGCCCACTGAATCCGGGGCTGGGATAGATACATGGTCTGTTGCTGAACTATAGCTCTAGGCCCCAAGCCCGAGTACAAGAAGGAGGAGGAGGAGGAGGGGGAGAAGGAGGAAGAAGAGGAGGAAGAAAGTGAGGTAAGTAAATGTAACAGGTAGCTCACAAATTCTCCTCAGGGCCAGCCCAGCACCCAGCCCTTGCCTCCTCTCCAAGGCCAGCGCCTCTGCACCACGTCCACCTGCACGACGGCAAACACTGCCTGCCTTCTGAGCTTCCCTCTCCGCCTCCGGGTGGGCTGACACAGGGATTGAGGCAGGACGTGGTGGCGCCAGCTTGTGATCCCAGTGCTTGGGAGGCTGCAAAGAGGAGGGTCACTACACATTCTGCATGTGTGGTGAAGGCCTGTAGACCCTGTACTAAAATATATAATAAATGAATAAATAAATAAATAAACCTTGAATTTTATTGCACATCATTATAGAAGCTTTTTTATTTGGGGTGTGTGTGTGTGTGTGTGTGTGTGTGATGGAGTTTGCTACAGGAATCTTCCTGCTTCAGCCTTCCAAGTGCTGGGACTACAGGCACACACCACATGCAGGCGAATGGAGCCGGCACCTTGCTTTGTCTGAGCCCCTTGCTCATGTGAGTGCCCATGCCCACTGAAGCACACCTCAGAACCCTAAGTTCACGTTCCAGCTGCACAACACCAGACTTTTTTTTTTTTAAATGACAGTTTACAGACTTTATTTTAGTGCGGGACCGGGATTCGAACTCATGACCTTGCACTCGCCAGGCAGGCACTTGCGCCACAGAGCTATCTCTCCAGCCCCAACACCAGAATTTTTGAGCAGGCTCTCGCCACAGAGTGCAGACGGCATCTGTCCTTTTGTCACAGACACTCCTGCACTGTGAAATCTCATCACAGGTGTCACAGCCAATTCCCCAAGAGAGCAGTCCTGGGGCTCTTCGATAGTCCTCTAAAAGCCGGCTCCCGCCGATGTTGCCTCTGCCATCATCACCCAGGCCACCGCAACGAACCTTAGACTTTTCTCCCCTTATTCTGTGGTTCTAGGGATCCATCCAGGGGCTCCTGTGAGCTAGGCAAGCAGTCTGCCCCTGAGCTATCCTGCAGGGCTTAATGATCTGAGGAGAAACGATAATCCTTATAAATTAAATTTGCATATTTAAAAAACTATTAATGCGCCTAACAATCTTTTTATTCTTTTACCCCACAGAGCTCTGACTTATTTTTTTTGTTTTTCTTTGTAATTTAGTACACGGTCTACAGGGCCTCGCTACGTGGACTGGACTTGTAGTGATCCGCCTGTGTTCAGTCTCCCAAGAGCTGGGATTACAGGTGCATGCCACCATGCCCGACCTCCGTCGCCATCTCAGCAGGGCCGGTGAGCAGGGCGTGTGGCTGCATCTGCCTAAGCAGGAGCTTTAATTCACTGAGCTATTTGGCCTGCCCTGACATTTTTTAAATCTCAAAGCACCTGGGAGCCGGGGAGATAGTGCTGTGGCATAGGCGCCTGGCTGGCAAGTATAAGGTCATGAGTTTGAACCCGGGTGCTGCCAAAAAACACCCCAAAAACAAACTTCAAAGCATCCTTTTTATTTTTAAAGTACAATCTAAGGAGTTTTGCACTTTATTCTTTTTTTTCTTTTGCATTTACATTTGTATGTTTATGTATTTTATATTCATTTTAATGAGAAAAAAGATAAAATAGCAATGAAACAGTTTCAAAGGTTAGTAGGATGGTTACCATAAAAATAATTTGTAATTATTTATTTGCTATAGGGTCTTGCCACGCAGACCTCTTAGGGATCCTCCTGTCTCAGCCTCCCCAGCTCTGGGACTACATGCTTGCACCATCATGCCCAGTTTCAGCAGCTAACCATGGCATTTGGTACCTGGGATTGAATGGGGGTCCTTGCGCTTGCCAGACAGGTGCTTAGACCACCAAACTATCTCCCCCAAACACCTTATTTATTTTTAAAGTTTAGTACATGGCCTACAGGGTTCACTACACAGATTGGACTCAGTGATCCACCTGTTTTTAGCCTCTCAAGGTGGGATTACAGGTGCATGCTGTGAAGCCCCCCGCACCCCGTCCCCTCTCAGGGTCCCGGGGGTCAGCTGGCACCTGTGGCTAAGCAGGATCTATCTGGCCAGCCCTTGGGCCTATTTATTTACTTATTTATTCATTATTGAGACAGGATGTAGTGGTGCCAGCCTGTGATCCCAGCGCTTGGGAGGCTGCAAACAGGAGGGTCACTACGAGTTCCGCCTATGTGGTGAAGCCCTGTAGACCCTGTGCTAAAATACATAATACATAATACATAATACATAATACATAATACATAATACAGGGTCTCGCTATGCAGTTCAGGCTGACCTTGAGCTCACTTTTGTAGCCCAGGCTGGTCTCAAACTCGCACCAATCCTCCTGCCTCAGCCTCCCAAGTGCTGGAACTACAGGCATGCCACCACGCCCGGCTCTGGGTCTTTTTTTTTTTTTTTTCTGGGTCTTTTTTATAGTGACGAATACATTGGTTTCTCATTTGTCTACATGCATGACACTTTCGCACAGATTTTCTTTTTCTTTCATTGTGGCTGGCTCAGCCTGCCCTGGGGGTGGGGCTGGCGCAGCATGTGATGCCAGGGATGGAACAGCAGTCCCTGTCGTTGCCTATGCTTGCCTAAGCAGCTGAGCCATCTCGCTGGTCCGTAACGTGAAGTTTCAAAGCTCCTGCCAATTGCTACTTTAGTAGTAAGCTAGCTGTCTGTGCTAGTTACTTTTCTCTTGTCGCTGAGACAAAATACCAGACGAGGGAGAGTTCACAGCGCTCAATTTGTGGGGGCTTCAGTCCACGACCAGGGGCTCCAAGGCCGGGCAGCACGGTGCAGGGCAGGGCAAAGGCTGCAAGAGCACAAAGGAGGAGCAGCAGAGAGCAGGGCCCCTACCCCTATACTGTTCTCAGGCTCCCAAGGGGGGCGGGGCGGGCGCAGCGCTCACACCCACAACCCCAGAGAATCAGTCACAGACTCTAGAGTCTGCCTAAGGACTGCACGAGGCTTTGGGGGCCATCTGGACACAAGCCACAGCACCGGCTAAGGAAGATGTTCCTTAAGCTGAGGCGGTGGCGAGCCTTCCTTCAGTTTGTTAAGCGTGTTGTTGATACCTTCGAAAAGGTACACTGGTGCATGTCCGGAACCCCAGCAACAAGTCTGATGCCTCCCGCCTTGGGCAATTTAGACTCTACTGAAAGAAACAAATCCAGGGGTAGGGGATGGGGAGATAGCTCCCTGGCAAATGCAAGGTCCTGACGAGGGAGGGGGAGACGGAGGGGGAGAGGGAGGGGGGGAGGGAGATATCCAGGGCTGTAGGTGAAGGTGGAGCACTCGCCTAGAGTAGCATCAGCAAGGACCTTAGTTCAAGTTCCTGTAAAAAGGAAAACAGAAAAGGAGACACCCGAGGACACCAAGAGGAGGCCAGCCTCCGCTGCTTCCTGGGGTCGCGCTCCAGCTCGGGCACACGCAGGCTGCACGCTGACGGGCACGGCGGCCGCAGCTCCCACACCTGCCCGTGAGTCGCGCGGCGTCCAGTCCCGCGCACAGCGGGCACTTTCCGGGCGCCCCCCTAGTCCTGCACGAACCACCGCGGTGCGCCCCGCGAGGCTTCTCCCTCACTGGCTGCGTCCTCCGCCTGTGAGGCGCCCACTGCGAACAGCCACGTCTGTTCCCAGGGGTCGGCCACCAGGCGGTGCTCCGGGTCCCGACAGGTAGCTGGGGAAGGAGGGAGGCGTCAGGGCAGCGCCCTGACCGCCCTCCCGCGCACGTGTGAAAGGCTAAGCCTGAGCGCTCGCCAGTCCGCGCCCCCACGTGACCGCGCCGCCCTCACCGCAGCCCCGCCCCCACTAGGCAGGGCTTTCCCGGGCATGCGCGCTGAACCGCGGCGCGGCGTCAGGCACTGCGGTGGGCGCCTCGGGGATAGTAGGACCCCGGCCCCAAGATGGCGGCGCCCAGCGAGGCGGCTGCGGGTTCCTCCTGCGCTGATTACGGCTCCGGCGGCGGGGGCTTCGGGTCCTGGCTGGATGAGCGTTTGGAGGCGCTGGGAGTGGACCGAGCCGTGTATGGCGCCTACATCCTCGGCGTCCTGCAAGAGGAGGAGGAGGAAGAGAAGCTGGACGCTCTGCGGTGCATCCTCTGTGCTTTCCTGGTGAGCAGCGAACCCCGGTCGGCACCTGGCGTCCCCTTCGTTGTTCCGGATCTCGGAGGCCCTATGGCCTTACCTGGGGGGGACACGCTCCCGGCCTGAGCTCGGGCCACGAGAGGAAGGCCTGCTTCCCTGCTAGGGCTTCTAGTCGGAAGGTTATGGATCAGAGAGGGCGCCTCGGCTCCCCCTGAAGACCTAAGTGGGGTTGGGGTTGGGGTTACTGCCAGTCCCCCAAACCAGTCTCGTTCCCCTCCGTTTCAGTGCTCAGCGAAGGGCGGGCGGTGGGGGACAACAAAACGCTCTGGGTTGCCTGGCCATCGGGAGGCAGAGCCTGGGGCTGTCACACAACCGGAGTCGCTAGGAAGTTCTGTCCGTCTCGGGTGAGAGTCCAAAAAAGGTGAGCTGGTGGCAGAAGTCTCTCCAGGGTGGGCGGTGCGCGAGCCATCGGAAGAATCTGCTAGCTGGCCTCTGGGATCCCCAAGTTCACAAATGCGTAGTTTAAACTTTGTTTACTTAGGAAGCGATCAACACGTCCGGTCTTACAACCTGATGATGATTTCTGCTGCCTTCATCTCCATTCCCCCACTCCAACACTGTACATTGCTGTGGATTCCATTTGCTTGTCTGTGTCACCGACTTTCTTGCATTTGTGATTTAGAGATCTTGGAAACGGAACTGCTACTGTGACAGCCACCAGTCGGGCAAAAGCTTTATCCTTTGGCAACTATCACAGTGAACACACAGGGTCAAAGGGTATTAGGAGTACCGTGCAGATGCGAACACACACGTATATATACTTTGTGGAGTGGGAAACTTTCAGATCCTGAAGTGTTCTGTGAAGGTAGGGAGCATACTAGGAAAGAAAAAAAAAGGGCTGGCAAGATAGCTCAGCGATCTAAGGCATAGGCAACCAGAGGGACCGCGGTTCCATCCCTGGCATCACATGCTGTGCCAGCCCCAACCCCCAGGGCAGGCTGAGCCGGCCATAACATACATACATACATACATACGATGCTAAGTTAGCTGAGAAGGTGCAAATCATGGGCACATAACTGGAATGTTTTCCTCCCAAAGCTGTCCCAGAACCCCCTCAAACTTGGTCTTTTGCCCTAAAAAAGGGAAAACTAATAAAGCTCGTACAGCAACTTGGGAGTTCGGTGGAAATACAGCCCAGTGGAATAAAATCTTTTCTTGGACCCTGGCATTGCAGATGACGGGATAAGGAATAAAAGGCAAGGAACTTTAGTGTTTGTTTATTTATTCTGATGGTGGTGGGGATTGAACCCAGGGCCTCATGCACTTGTTCACTGCGGGGCTACACTCAGCCCTTACTAGGTTTTGAGACAGGATCTCACTACGTTGCTCAGGCTGGCCTCATGCTTTGATTTTGTTTCAGCATCCCAAGTGGCTAGGATAATAGGGGTGTGCTGCGGTGCTTGGGCCTTGAATTATGTTCCAGCTGGGAATTTTCTGAAGACTCCGTGATGAGCTAGTTAAAATGACTTTGGCATTTTTAGTACTTAGTGTTCTTATTTGGCATTGTGTGTCTTCATACAGGGAAACAGGTACTGCTTTTCACTAACAGACGCTTGAGAGAAGAGGCAGTTATCTAGAAAAAATGTACTCTGTGTAAAGGCATAAGCTGCAGAAGGCAGAATCATCTTTGAAAGCCACCCTCACCCTAGTCCCGTTGGTGTGCTGCGCTTGGTTTTCTCACGGCGTTCCTTATCCGCTGTGTGGAAACTGAGTGGGAAGAGTTGGGCAGGGCTCCCGTGGATGAAACAACTGAAGAGTAAAGCTGCTGCGAAATGTTTACAGGTAGAACATAATTCAAAGCACTGCTTTTTCTTTTTTGTTTCTTTTCTCTCTTTTTGGAGACAGAGATTTGCTACATGGCGCAGGTTGGCCTTGAGTTCACTGTGAAGCTGAGGCTCACCTCCTGGGCATGCAATCCTCCTGCCTCAGCCCTGGCCACAGTGCTGCTTTCGGTTAGGTGGACCGGAAGCGTACATGCTAGAGGTTCCTAGCTTCCTGTATTTTTTTGAGATAGGCCTTGATACGTAGCCTAGGCTGGCCTCAAGACTCAGAAGCTCCTCCTTCCTCAGCCTCCCTAACGCTGGGATTATAGGTAGGCCACCACTTCTGGCTGCCCCAGACATTTATTTATATCACATTCTTTCTAGGAAAAACAGAAGGCATAGTCAAATTAGTTGCCAGATCAGGCTATGATTAAGTTTTAGAAATTGCGGAGTTTGTGAGCAAGAATTTGAGGTGGCTATCAAGAGTGTGCAGTTGGCCTCCAGTGCAGGTAAAGGTCAGAAAGCTAAGAAACTTGAGCGCAGGCCTCACGCAGGCACCGTCTATGCACTGCGTGCTGGGTCAGGCTGGCCCCTCCTCCTGGCCATCTCCAGTGTCCCCCAGCCCCAGACGTGTCACAGCACGGAAGCTGAAGAACCTGGAGAATATTCTGTGTCAGCTGAGGGGCTTGAGGGGCGGGTTTTGATATAGGTGATGGATATTTTGCACCAGAAGAGTAAGAAGTAGGGAAAATGCAGGGTGCTGCGCAGAGGTAGAAGCTGTCAGTGAGATGGGAGAGAGAAGCAGCAGGAACTTGTGCCTGGGGACGATGCTAATCAGTGTTGCATTGTGCGTTTCAGAATTGCTGAGAGATAATTTTGGATGTTTTCACACAGAAAACTCATGAGTGTGAGATGAAACTGTTAATTATCTTGATTTTTTTTTTTTTTTTTTTTTGGTGGGACCAGGGTTCAAACTCACGACCTTGCACTTGCCCAGCAGGCACTTGTGCCTCGGAGCTATCTCCCCAGCCCCTTATCTTGATTTTATCCTTCCGTAGTGCAAACATCAAAACATTATTGTCGATTAAAAGTGCAGTATACATGGCCGGGTGTGGTGGCTCACGCCTGTAATCCCAGCACTCGGGAGGCTGAGGCAGGAGGATTGGTGCGAGTTTGAGACCAGCCTGGGCTACAAAAGTGAGCTCAAGGTCAGCTTCAACTGCATAGCGAGACCCCATCTCAAAAAGACCAAAAAAAAAGTGCAGTATATGGGGGCTGGGGAGATAGCTCAGCGGTCTAAGTACATGTCTGACAAGCACAGGGACCTGGGTTTGAACCCCAGTACTGTCTGCCTTGCCAGACCTGGAACTCGGGGTCCACTGTGTGCTGGCCATCAAAACCAGGTGTGGTGGTGCACAACTATAATCCCAGTGCTAGGGAGGCTGAGACAGGAGGATCACTATGAGTTTGAGCTATGTAGTAAGACCCTGTACCAAGTAAATAAATATTTTTTTAAAAGGCAACATGTGTGTATTTAAAAATTTATTTTTTTCAGATAGGGTTTCACTGTATCTTTCAGAGTAGCCTTGAGCTCCCAGGTATCTGGGATCACAGGTGTGTGGTGGCACCAGGCTGGATCTGTCACACAGCTTTTCTTTTGGTACTAGAAATTGAACTCAGGGCCTCACACATGCTAAGCAGGCACCGTGCGGCTGAGCCACATCCCTGGCCCTGTCACGCATTTTGAATTCTGCTCTACTTCTTGGCCTCAAGCCTCCCGGTTTCTCCTCTTCTGGGAGGGCTGAGCCCCCTGCAGTCCTCCTTTAGGTGGCTGTTGCCTTCTCGCAGGCACAGGATATTAATTGGCCTACTCTTCCCACTAGGAGGAAGACTCCCTCCTTACCATCTGCAAAGAGATCGTCGCACGGTGGTCGGAATCTCAGAGTGTTGTTCCCAAAGTGAAGAAAGAAGGTAGCGTTGGCATTTGTGGTCGCGGCCGGCTTCGGGAGACGTTGTGCAGCTGACCCCAGAATGCACGTCCTCCTGTGGACACTGATACCTCGGAGAGTTTCTGCCAGCAGCACGCTTTAACTTTCTTTTTTTTCCCCTTCCTGCTTTGATTTGAACCCAAGCCTTGCCCACTGAGCTACATCTCTAGCATTTAAAAAAATTTATTATTTTTTTTCCCAGCCTATTTTTGCTGTTTTCTTTAGAGACAGGACTTGCCAATTCAATGTTTCCCAGGCTGTGCTTCAACTTAGGGTTCTCCTGCCTCAGCCTTCCAGGGTCCTGGGATTAAACAGGTGGCTTTAACCTTCACCGAACATTGATTTCCTTTCACCTTTTCTATTTTACTTTTATTAGCCTGACCACAGTTACCTTCACTGGGTAGATAGGTTGGTTTTCTCTCCCTCTCTAGGAGGTTGGAGGATTTATGTACTGGGAGTTGAACCCATGGAGCGCTGAGCTATCTTCCCAGCCCTTCTTTAAATTTCATTTTTAGACAGGATCTTGCTGAGTTGCCTAGATTCATCTTTTTTGCTTTTTTTCTGGGGATTAAACTGGGGACCTTGAGCTTACCAGGCAGGTGTTTATGCCACTGAGCTATCTCCCAGACCCTGGCCTTGAACTTTGGGTTCTCCTGCCTGAGTCTTTTGAGTAGCTGGGTTTACAGGTGTGCACCATGGTGGCTTTATGTTTTGCTTTTCATCTGTCCTGCCCATTTTGGTATTGCAGATACAATCAGCTGTATCTTTCTCACCTCAACTTCTTCCTGTTTTTTAAATTCTTTCATACAGAGTCTTGCTATGCAGCTTGGACTCATAGTAATCCCCCTGCTTTCAACCTCCCTGCATTGGGATCACAGGTGTGCACCATCATGTCTGGATGGCTGGCTCATCACGGGAGGTGGGGCAGCCCGTGTGGTGCCAGGGTTCAAACCCCAGTCCCCTGAGCTACCTCGCCAGCCCTTCTGTTCTCGTTCCATAACACAGATTATAGTTAGGATTGTGCTTGCGTCAGCTAAGCTCTTCACCCTAATTTATGCTGAAATAAATGGGCTCCCGTGCTCAGCATTAGATGGTAAGTTAGCTCAGAAGACGCAAATCATAAAAGTCAAACCTGGAAACAGCCCTATGCTGTTGTCTGCTGCGCTGGAGCAGCCTGCCGCACTGGGCTGGGCTGGGCCGGGCTACACAGAGGCATTTTCTAAAAGTGCCCCAGACAGACCTCTTGTGCAGCCCGGCGTGAGAAATGCTGCTTTACACCCATGTTCCCTTCCTTCCTGAGCATGGAGAATTTCATAATTGATTTTAAAAGGTGACAAGATACTGGTGTTTTTTTGTTTTTTTTTTTTTATCCTCTTGAGACAAAATCTTCTTATGTAGCCTGGTCTTCAAACTTTTTTTTTTTTTTTTTTTGCGGGACCGGAGTTCAAACTCATGACTTTGCACTTGCCAGGCAGGCACTTGTGCCCTGGAACTATCTCCCCAGCCCCAATCTTTTTTTTTTTAAACATATTATGGCTAGTTCAGCCTGCCCTGGGGGTGGGGCTTGCACAGCATGTGGTACCAGGGAGCAAACCGAGGTCCCTGTGGTTGCCTAAGCTTGCTTAAACAAGTACTTTAGACCATTGAGCCATCTCACTGGCCCCAAATTCTTTTTTTTTTTTTGTGGTACCAGGGTTTGAACTCAGGACCTTGTGCTTGCCAGGCAAGCACTTATTCTACTGAGCTATCTTCCTGGCCCATTGGTCTTCAAACTTCTGATTGCCCTGCCTCAGCCTTCCAAATGCTGGGATTACAGGCTTGCATCTCCACAATGGACAAAATGTTCTCAAGAATTTTGCTTGGGGGCTGGTGAAATAGCTCAGCAGACTAAGCACCTGCTTAGGCAAGCATAAGGACTGGGGTTTGATCCCTAGCACCATAACCCCCCACAGGTGCATGGAGCCGGCCTCCAAGATCGGACATGGTGGTGTACACCTGTAATTCCAGCCTGGGGAGGCTGAAAACAGGAGATCACATGAGGCTGAGCTGCGTATTGAGACCCTGTACCAAATACGTTAAAGGAAAAACAAATTTGCAGTTGCAGCCTGTGTTGGTTGAACGCATGGGTGCTGTCCAGTGACACTGGTGCAGGGCTTCCCCCCAAGCCTCTATGCAGCAGCACCTCAGGGTATGACCCTGGGTGTTGCTGCTGGGTGGCTCCTGCCTGGGGTCTGCAGGTGCATCCTGGGATGCTCCAGTCACAAGCCTCCTCCTCTGTAATTGCACTGTCCTTTCTCATGCCCTTTCCAGATGAGGTCCAGGCCATCGCCACACTGATTGAGAAGCAGGCGCAGATTGTAGTGAAGCCTCGGGTGGTGACAGAGGAGCAGCGGCAGAGGAAGGCAGCACTGCTGGCACAGTATGCCCACGTGACTGATGAGGAGGAATATCCTTGCCTGCAGTCAGGGCGTGGCTCCATCACCTGGAAGAGAGACAGACAGACGACAGACAGACAGACACTGTGTGTGCATGTGCGTCCTTCATTTTGTTTTCTCTTCTGCAAATGACAGTGACCTAAGCTAGGTAGGTACCACAAGGCGGGAAGATAGCAAGTTCCAGGCCAGCCTGGACCACTGAGTGACTCAGCAAGTCCCTGCCTCAGTAAATAAAGGCTCAGGATGTAGCTCAGCGCAAAGGCCCAGGGTTCTACCCTGGTACCAAGAAAACAAAATAGCACCTCTTGGTGGCCCTGTGTGGCTGTGAGCCATGATTTGAACAGCTGAGCTGGTTGCTTACATGTATGCATGCACGCACATTTATGTGTACACACATACAGGGACACTCATACACGTGCATGCTCACATACACCCACTTACCTGTAAACATGTGCACACATGTTAGTGCTATAGATGGAGCCCAGAGCCTTATACATGCTAAATACATACTCTGCATGAGTGATGCATTAGCTGGACTTCTGTTTGTAACACAGAATCGGTACATTCCTGAAAACCTTAGTGTAAAACAAATTGTGCCTGAATAGTCTGTCTATATTGTGTTTTCAGCACATTTGTATCTAATGGCTTTCTGTCTGGTGTAGTGTCCTGAGTGTAAAAGCGGCAGTAACTAGAATTGGAGGCACCAGGATATTGGTGGCAGATCACATACCAGAAGCTGGGTATTGTGAGGGTTACACTGAGTTAGGAGTAGTCTCGTGGGATCCTTTACAGTATAATCATACTAAAAGATAGAGCTGCCCAGGCATGGTGGCATACACTGTTACCCCAGTACTCGGGAGGCTGAGGCAGGATGATTGTTGTGAGTTTGAGGCCAGCCTGAGCTGCATAGCAAGACCGTCTCAAAAGGACAAAAAAGAAGTAAGAGTTGAAGGCCCAAGCAACACCAGATTAAATCTGGAATTTTGCCAGAAAGCAAGTATTGGCTGAGCCAGCCGCCTAGTCTGGCCATGGTGGTGTACACCTGTTATACCAGCAGTGTGGAGACTGAAAACAGAAGGATCACTCCGAGTGAGTTGCGTAGTGAGACCCTGTACCAAAAAGGGAAAAGAAAAGAAAAAGCAGATGTTGGGGGTTGGCCTGGCACCTGTGGGTGGGATGTTGACAGGACATGCTTTGGTGTGTGCTGATGGGCTAGGAGTGGTGTGCTGGGGCTGTCACCCTAGAGATGTCAGCTGCAGCAGTGCAGCTGTGAGACTTCCTGGTGCTTCCAGGTATTTCACTTCCAGGATTTCCTTTTGGCTCTCTTGCCAGAGTTGGCATCACTGACCCTCAGGACAAATGCTTAGTTCTTTGGTAAGAAAAGAATTTTGTACAGGGGCCCAGCAAGATGGCTCAGTGGCCTAAAGCGCCTGCTTAGGAAAGCTTAGGTGGCTGCAGGGACTGCGGTTCAATCCCCGGCATCACATGCTGCGCCAGCCCTGCCCTCAGAGCAGGCTGAGCCAGCCATACAAATAAATAAACAAACAAACAAAAGTTCTGAAACAAGAAAAAATAAAAATAAAATAAAATAATTCTTTAAAAAAAAGAAAAGAGAGCCGGTTGTGGTGGCTCACGCCTGTAATCCCAGCACTCGGGAGGCTGAGGCAGGAGGATTGGTGCAAGTTCAAGACCAGCCCGGGCTACAAAAGTGAGCTCAAGACCAGCCTGAACTGTATAGTGAGACCCTGTCTCAAAAAGACAAAAAAAAAAAAAAGAAAAAAAAAGAAAAGAATTTTGTACAGCCCCAGGTCTTCTGGAAGATGTGTGCAAGCTCAGATTTCTGGGCTTTCCCTTCAGTGTTTCAAGTTGAACAGTTCGGGGTCCAGGAAGGAATGTTAGTGGGAACAGCTTCTGGAACTGCCAATGAGAGGATGTCTTGCCATGCTCTGGCCTGCAGGTTGCACTCACCTAGGATAGCTTAAGTTGTTTTTCAGCCTCTAGGAAGAGAGTTTATAGAAGTTCTGGACACTTTTTTAATGTATTTGGTACAGGGTCTCAGTATACAGCTCAGACTTATAGTGATCCTCCTGTTTTCAGCCTCCCCAGTGCTGGGATTACAGGCATGCAACACCCTGCCCATACTTGGTGACCAGCTCAGTATTCCCAGGGGCGGGGCCAGTGCAACATGTAGTGCTGGGGTAGAACCCGGTCCCTGTGTTGGCCCAAGCAGACACTTAGTCCACTGAGCTATCTTGCTGGCCCTAGGACACAATTTCTTAGTGGAGATTCTTTTTTTTCTTAATTGAGATGGCAGTGTAGTGTGAGCTGGCTTTAAACTTGCTATGTAGCCCAGGCTGGCCTCAAATTGCCAGTGATCCTCCTGCCTCAGCCTCCTGAGTGCTGTGAGTGCTGGGATGACAGGCACGTGCCTCATCCGACTTTGCCATCACATTCTGAAAGGGCCCTCCCTGCATGTAGCCTGCCTAGCTATCCGCTGCTTTGTTCTGATGCCAGGTGGAGTTGTGCAGGCCTTTGTTGCTGTCTCACTTTTCCTTAACATCAGTCACTGAAGCAGATGATAATGACAGTTCAGGCGCTGGGATGACCACCGGTTCTGACAAGTGTATCCTTCTGTGTTTGTCCCCACATGTCTCTGAATATTCTCTTGGGGTCACTTTTTATTCTGCCGTCTCTGCCAGGGCTCTCTAGCTCTAGAACTTCTGTCATGCCACCACCAGAGCCACCCTAGATGCACCAGATAGCTTAAGACAGTGGTGACTAACCTGTGGCACAGTGCCACCACCAGCTGCTTGTTGTCATGGAGAGTTCTGCAATGTTTGCATCGCTGCAGAAGCACTTTCTCCTGCCAAGGTGGTTGGTGGGCACCGTGCAGGGCTGGTGGTGTGGATGGCTCTCCAGGGTCTGCGCTGGGGTGCAGATCTGGGTTGTGTGGCACTGTACAAAGACTCCACTTTAAGCTAGAGATACACGTAGCGAAACGTGTGCTGAGGAAGGTCCGTCCTGACGGACTCACTTCCTGAGCTGCTGCCTAGAGAAGGTGGGCTTCTACGTTCACCAGGGAGCTCGGGAGGACGCTGGTTATTAGGAAAGGAGAGCTGATCACAGGGATACTCAGTCATTAAGTTTTGGTGCTGGGGTTAACCTAGAGTCTTGTGCATGCTTCACCTTTGAGCTATACCCTGAACCTGAAGCACTGAAGTAGAAAAAGTCATGCTTTAAGATAGGAGCTTGGGGCTGGTGAGATAGCTCAGTTGACTAGGCACCTGCTTAGGCAAACACAGGGACTGTGGTTTGATCCCAGTACTGCATGTTGTGCCAGCCCTGCCCTGGGGCACTCTGAGCTGCCACTGAGTCCAGGCGTGGTGGTACACACTTGTAATCCCGGTGCTTGGGAAGCTGAAAACAGGAGGATCACTAGGAGTCTGATCTGTGTAGTGAGACCCTGTACAGCCTGTACTAAACATGTAAACAAAAAATGTAAAAAGACTTGATTATACAGTTTTTGGCTAGTTATTTTCCAATAATTATTAAACTTTGTTACAAATTCTCTTAAGCTTTAATAGTATAGGAAAAAAGTGATAAGATTATTTAACTTTTTGGGGCTGGGAGATAGCTCCATGGCACAAGTGCCTGCCTGGCAAGTGCAAGGTCATGAGTTTGAACCCCAGTCCTGCCAAAAAAAAAAAAAAAAAGATTATTTAGGGGCCGGCAGGATGGCTCAGTGGTCTAAAGCGCCTGCTTAGGAAAACTTGGGCGGCCGTGGTTCGATTCCCGGCACCACATGCTGTGCCAGCCCTGCCTTCAAGGCAGGCTGAGCCGGCCATAAAAATAAATAAATAAACAAACAAAAGTTCTGAAACAAGAAAAAAAATAATTTTAAAAAAAGATTATTTAACTTTTCAAGCATTTTTGCTGTACCAAGTATATAGTTTTCCAGTTACACTTTAATCACTAAGACTATCAGAGCTGTACCATGAATATGCTACTATTCAATATGTATTTATACTTGAATGAAACTTCATTTTGATAATGTACTTTAAACTTAGTTTACCTAAATCTGAAAACAAAGCCAAGAAGCCCCCTGCAAAAATAAATTGAGAGAAGGAGCGAGGGAGCAAGTGAGAAACCTCAAAGAGAAAAATCTGTTAAGGAATTCTAGAATTGTCCTGATAGTCTGTAAAACTAAGATAATGCAAGGGTTATCTTTTTTTTTTTTTTGTCTTTTTGAGACAGGGTCCCACTGTGTAGTTCAGGCTGGCCTTGAGCTCACTTTGTAGCCCAGGCTGGTCTCGAACTCACACTGATCCTCCTGTCTCAGCCTCCCAAGTGCTGGGATTACAGGCATGCGCCACCACGTCCGGCTACAAGGGTTATCTTTGAAGGCTGGGACTCAGTGCATGGAGAGGACAGCAGGCTGAGGAGGATGTTGGCTGGGTCTTCTGCCACCGCCACCTGTGTCTTAATCCCTTAACCCACTCAGCTCTGTTCCGAAACACCAACTTGGAAGATGTTCTCAGCGCTCGGAAACTGGAGCGGGACTCACTTCGGGATGAGTCCCAGAAGAAGAAGGAACAGGACAAGCTACAGAGGGAGAGGGACCGACTAGCCAAGCAGGAGCGCAAGGAAAAGGAGAGGAAACGGACACAGAGAGGGGAGCGGAAGCGGTAACCTTGGGCTCTGCTGCTCTCCCCTGGGGCCTTCAAGCGGTGCTGGGTGTGCACAAGAGGACTGCGCACCTCAGCGAAAGGTTTCTGATTCTGTTTACATGGCTAAAGAGAAAATCACAATCATCCTAATTAGGACAAGTGCATTCGGTGGTCTGGGCAGTCACATTACAGACAGATGTTTTCTACCAAAGACCTGGAATGGGGCAGCCTTTATATTTTAATACTCAAGGCCCAGGCTGCTTTAGCTCTTTTAACAAAAGAAACCTTTGGGTGAAGTGCAGGATTCAGGAAGTTGAGTCAGGTTTGTCCTGAAGGAGCAGAACCAGGACCCCACTCACCTCACTCTTGGTGGGCAGCAGCGGGGAGTGCAGGCTGATCTGGAGGGGATGCTCACAGTCTCTTTAAATAGGTAATTAAACATTTTTCATATAGGCAGTGACTTTAGGAAGAGTTGGTATTGTGTGCAAGGATGTCATTGGTAGTTAGATTAATTTTTATAATCATGAATTTTCTCGAGTGCAGGTGGATTTTAATCCAGATTGCCCAAAATCATGACTTTTATGACCACCAATTCCTGGTTTAGAGAAACTGGAAGAATTACCCTTGTAGGAAAAACCCTGGAGGGCTGGGTAGATAGCTCAGTAGAATAAGCACTTGCCAGTAAGCGCTTGCCTGGCATTGGTGACATAGAGATGCCTAAGATCGTGGTGCCAAATGAGCTTGTCCAGTGGGCAAGTGAGGGTTGCCTGAGAGTCAGAGGTCACAGAGCTCAGCTCCTGCAGGTCTCAGTCACCACAACTACTGCACGGCTCAGCAGACCACCTCCCAGGGGCTAGTCTGCCCATCTGCTTTTCTTTTGGTGTGGTGCAAACTAAAAATAGTTTTTACATTTTCTAAAGACTATGGAAGAAACTGGGAGGATCACAGGTTTGAGCCCACCCTGGACAGCTTAGCGATTTAGTGAGCCTGTTTGAAACATTTAGAGGACTGGGGTTGTGCCTCAGTGCTAAGGCCCTAGGCTCAATCCCTAGTACTGCAGGAAAAAAAAAAAAAAAAAAAAAAAAAGATGAAAAGCACGATAGACCACAGGTGGCCCTGTGAAACCTAAAATATTTAACATCTAGCTCTTAAAAGTTTGCTGAGCTGTTTTTATATCACTGTAAGAGTAGCAAGATCTTTTACCTTTGTTCAGGTTATTTTTAAAGGCATGAGTGCAGAAAAGGAGATGTTTCGTCTTCATAGTCCTGTAACTGGCATTGCAAAAATAATCATCAATTTTTTTAAAAATAAACTTTATTTAAATCACTGTCTTCTGTTGATTCTTTTCAGGTACCTGTAGAAATAAGGTCTGTATGGACAGTCACTTAGAAATGTTACTCGTTTATGCTTTTGCTAAGTTTAATTATCCCTAGAGCCTCTCTTCTCCCTGGAATCCATAAAGCCTTTTCCCTACCTTTCCCTTTTGTGGAGCGGAGATGAGAAGATGAGAAAGATTACTTTGTTTTTTGGGAAGTCAGTAAATTGGCTTTGAAGTCTTCTGAGTTACTAGTCGGGTGGCATCAGAGTCTGTTTAATGAGGGACACTTATTGTGGGATTTGGTCGTCCTCAGCTTGGTCTCTGAAAGAGATTCTATCCATGAACCTCTCAGGGGTTTTTGTTTCAATTTATTAACAGTCGTTCTTCTGGACTGTTCTGTGACAGTGTACGTTCAAACTAATGCTTCAAGGGTTGGCCAGATAGCTCAACAGACTAAAGTGCCTGCTTAGGCAGAGCGCAGCTGTGCTTGGGGTGCCTCCGCCCCCAGGGCACCTTGAGATGGTGATTGAGACTGGGCATGGTGGCACACGCCTTTATTTCCAGCACTTGAGGGGCTGATAACAGAATCACTGTTAGTCTGATCTAGTAGTTAGACCCTAGCCTAAAAATTTAAAAAACAAAAATTAATGTGTCAGAAGGAATTAGCTTATGAGCCTTTGAGTATGATTGTCTGTGCAAATGACAAATCCTTTCCATCTAAAATGTTCAATATTGCAGAAGGCAAATTTTATTTTATTTATTTATTTATTTATTTATTTATTTTTTAATTTTTTTTTTTTTTTTTTTTGAGACAGGGTCTCACTGTGCAGTTCAGGCTGGTTTTGAGCTCACTTTTGTAGCCCAGGCTGGTCTCGAACTCACAACGATCCTCCTGCCTCAGCCTCCCGAGTGCTGGGATTACAGGCGTGAGCCACCACGCCCGGCTAGAAGGCAAATTTTAAAGGACTGTATATTAAGCAGCCATATCTTCTAGAGTAAGACTGAGTTTTAGGCCATGTGTGATGCATGCCTATAATCCTAGCACTTGGGAGGCCATGAGGCAGGAGAATCACTCAGGTTGAGGCTATCCTAGACTGCAAAGTCCAAAGCCAACCACACAGTGAGATCCTGTTTCGAAAAAAGACTGAGTTGTAGGCCAAAATTGAGATCTCTTTGGTAATAATGAATGCCCAACCAGCCCTCTAATAGAACCACAGTAGATTATTCAAATAGGAAAAATTTCAGATGCCTTTATGTAAGTTGTTTTTTCCATAAAAATAAATATACCAGCTTTCTATTAGAAATGGTGGGAGCATCAGTGTTACCAGTTTCACTGAAGATTTTGTGATTTTTTTTTTTTTTTTTTTTTAATGGTACTAGAGATTTGGCCTTTGTACTGAACAACATATCTAGCCCTTTCTGAGATAGGGTCTTTCTAAATGGTTAAGCTGTCCAGGCTGGGCTTGAACTTGCTGATGATCTGCCTCAGGCTCAGTGCTGGGTTTAGAGGTGTGTGCCACCATGCCTGGCTGTGTGCATGTTTCTTTAGGTTGTACTTCAGAAGTACAGAAGTATATGGTATATGGGCCAGGGGTATAACTCAGCAGCACAAGCACCTGCCTGGGAAGCACAAGGTTCTGAACTCAGTTCCTGGTACAAACAACAACAACACCAATTCAGAGAAGTATGTGGTACATAAGAGCCATCCATTACATATTACAAAATAGAAAGGGACAGTCAGTTAATATAAGAACTAGCTTATTGGTTGCCGTGTTTTGGTCTTTTTTTTTTGTCTTTTTGAGACAGTCTCGCTATGCAGTTGAGGCTGGCCTTGAGCTCACTTTTGTAGTCCAGGCTGGTCTTGAACTCGCACCGATCCTCCTGCCTCAGCCTCCTCAGTGCTGGGATTATAGGTGTGTGCCACCACGCCCAGCTTTTTAAATTTTTTTTAATCTTTTTTATTTTACTGTATTTTTTTGGCTGACTTGTTTTTTAGGGGAGGTGTACTTTTTGTTTTTGGTGTAAAGGACCAAACCCAGTGCTACCAGCTTGCTAGGCAAGCATTCTACCACTGAGCCAAATCCCTATCCCCAAGAGCTAGCTATTGGGTGACTTGTGATTTTTGTTTTTAAAAACAGTGTTGAGTTTTTGTAAATGATTTTGTAGATGGGGGAAGATTTTTTTTTTTTTTTTTGTCTTTTTGAGACAGGGTCTCGCTATGCAGTTGAGGCTGGCCTTGAGCTCACTTTTGTAGCCCAGGCTGGTCTCGAACTCACACCGATCCTCCTGCCTCAGCCTCCCAAGTGCTGGGATTACAGGCGTGCGCCACCACGCCGGGCAATGGGGGAAGATTTAATATAACAAGAGGCTAGATTTAAAGTCTTTACCCTCAGCCTGGCAGGATGGCTCAGTGGTCTAAAGCACCTGCTTAGGAAAGCTTAGGTGGCTTCAGGGACCGCTGTTCGATCCCCGGCACCACATGCTGTGCCAGCCCTGCCCTCAGGGCAGGCTGAGCCGGCCATAAAAATAAATAAATAAACAAAAGTTCTGAAACAAGAAAAATAAAATTAAAAAACTTTTTTTTTTTTTTTTTTTTAATGGGACCGGGGTTGGAATTCATGACCTTGCGCTTGCCCAGCAGGCACTTGTGCCACAGAGCTATCTCCCCAGCCCCTAAAAATAAATTCTTAAAAAAAAAATAAAGTCTTTACCCAAAATTTTATTGTTTTGCCTGGATTAGCATAAAGATAATAAAAGTTTTATCTTTAAAAGTGTTCGTGTGCAATTTATATCTGAAGGCCATCAATCTATCTACCAATAAATACCACGACCTAATGAAATATAAAACAAATTCTTTTTTTTTTTTTTTTTTTAAGAATTTTTAATTTTATTTATTTATTTTTTTCTTGTTTCAGAACCTTTGTTTGTTTATTCACTCGTTTTTATGGCCAGCTCAGCCTGCCCCAAGGGCAGGGCTGGCGCAGCATGTGGTGCCAGGGATCAGACCACGGTCCCTGAAGCCACCCAAGCTTTCCCAAGCAGGCGCTTTTAGACCACTGAGCCATCCCACTGGGCCCCTAAAACAAATTCTTAAGTTAAAGGAAATTCAGTTGATTTTCGACATTAGTAACTGTTAGTGTTAGAAAATAATGCAAATATAAAAAAAAAGAAACCATGTATTTCCAACAATTTATTTTCTTGAGACTGTTCAGTACAATATTTCTTTTCATAACATCTAACATGTCTTGCGTCAAACTTAACCACTTTCTGTGCAGCGACTGGTGGGTTGATCTATTTTATTTGACTACCCTCATGCAGTTCATTTGAGTAGTTCTATGAATTATCAGTGATCAAAATGTTTTTCCCTACAGCTAATCCTGCATTTATAAGCAGTTTCTTCCACACTTCATCTAAAAAAAAATTTATGTGGTGTGATTACACTTTTTTTCTTAAAATACCAGAGTTTCTAAAACTAAGAAAAGCAACATTTAAAACACTAGTGTTCTGATTAAGGATACAAATAAATTTCATCAGTACATTATATTATAATTTAACTTAGGCTAGAAATGTTAAAACCCAAGATCTTCTGATTCACATAATACCAACATTTCACATTAATGAATAAATTACTTGGGCTTTATGACATATTAAGGAATGACAAAGAAAAAAGCCAAGCCTTCAAGTACTCTTAAAAAAAAAATAGAAGCAAACCAATGAACACAACTACACAAAATACATACAAACCAAATGCAAACTAAACTAGTTAAAGATTAACCTTAAAAAATTCCATTTTAGAACTTCGTGATACCCTTATAAAAGACAGCCAACTAAGGGTACTAAAACAGTAGTCATTATTTTAGTGACTGCAAATCAAGTCTAAAAGATCCAAATAAAAGAATTGTTTTGATTAAATTTAAATATTTAAAATTAGAATAATACTTAATAGTATACACTTTAACTTTAAAATTAGAAATTATTAATACTTAATAGTATGAACTTCAAAGAATATACACAAATGATTTGAACAGATTTTATACCCAATAACTTGCATGGTTTTTGCACCGGCACTATCACTAATTTAGGAGAATCAGATGCATTTCCCTCCATATATTTAGGCACTAAGATTTCAGATTTATAAATATGGTAGTATTTTAAATTTTTACATGAATATTTGGATTTATTCTTGTTTTCCTTTTTCTCAAGTTTATGCAGTTTTCTAAGGAAAACACTTTCATATTACAATCAACATTGTCCTGGTTACTAGACTGTAGCCATAATTGGGTTACAGTCACTTAAGATTCATTATTTGGAACTATACTTACTAAAGCAGAACTAAATGAAGGATTTGGTATTTGCATTTACCTGCACTGCAGAATAAGTTTAATATTTTAGCTGTTAGGAAATATTTAATTTGCTTAAAGAAACTTGTTATGTTGGACTACTCAGAGCTCCTAGAGTAGTCAACTCTACCTCTGAATTTATTTTATATCTCATTTATTGCAAATAGATTTTTTAAATAGAAGTTAGACTTCATTAAGGTATTAATTGAAAAGAAAATTAATGTACTTATTTTGACAAGTTCATTAAAAATTGTCAGCACGTCTTGATACAGTCACTTATCAGCTTTTCATTCCTCTGCAGCCTAATGCTTGGTGGTGTCACCTCTCTGGCTCACCGGTGCTGCCCCTCATGCTCTCACAGATCTTGCCATTAGTTCACTATGTCCTATAAGGCTTTCTCCACATCCGCTTGGCCAGCTGTGGTCACTGTCTTTGGTAAGGTCATCTGCAGTGCACACCATAGGGTTGTGCGTGCTTTCCGAGTAGCTACACACATCTCTTTAATTGCTGAAGCAAGGGCAAAAACATCTGTAACAGAAATATGGAGGGCCATGTCACATAGACGCCACTTCATTATCCCTATACTCATGCAGTCTAATGTTGTCACTACTAAATAATCAGAAATGGTTTTTATAAAAGCAAGGATCAGGTAGGCATGGTGGCACAGGCCTGTGATCCCAGCACTTGAGAGGCTGAGGCAGGAGGAGGATCTTCATGAATTCAAGGCCAGCCTGGAATACACAGTGACACTGTTTTTTGGGTTTTTGTTGTTGTTGTTGTGGGTTTTTTTTGTTTTTTTTTTTTAATGTTTTTGATTGCTACAGGGTCTCACTATGCAGCTCAGACTCAGTGATCCTCTTGTTTTCAGCCTCCCCAGTGCTGGGATTATAGACGGATATGCATCCCCACTCTCTGGCCAGCTCAGCCCACCCTATGGTCAGGGCCAGCATGTGGTGCCCGGATGGGACCATAGTCTCTGCTCTTGCCTAAGCTTGCCTAAGCAGGTGCTGTAGTCCACTGAGCTATCTCGCTGGCCCAAGATGGCTTTTGATGAGCTAACTGAAGTATTTTGTTTGTAAAATACTTATATATTTTATTTCTGATTTGTATGACAATGCTTTGGGCAAAGTAAAAGATTGTGTCTTTTTAAAAATATATTTAGTACAGGGGCTACAGCAGCAGTTCTCAACCTGTGGGTCATGCCCCTGGCAGGGGTCAAATGACCAAAACACAGGGGGCACCTAAAGCCATCGGAAAATACATATTCAAACTCATGCTATGCCATGGTGAAATGGTATTTATTGGAATTAGTAATAAATATTTCTCAACATATAATTAAATATTGTTTTCATGATTAGTCACTGTTTAAATTATGTTTGATTTGCAGCAATGAGAATACATAATGCATATCAGGTATTTACATTTCGAATCTTTTTTTTTAAAATAATTTTTTTTTTTTGCCGGGCGTGGTGGTGCATGCCTGTAATCCCAGCACTCGGGAGGCTGAGGCAGGAGGATCGGTGTGAGTTCGAGACCAGCCTGGGCTACAAAAGTGAGCTCAAGGCCAGCCTGAACTGCATACTGAGACCCTGTCTCAAAAAGACAAAAAAAAAAAAAAAGAATTTATTTTTTTTTCTTGTTTCAGAACTTTTGTTTGTTTATTTTTATGGCCGGCTCAGCCTGCCCTGAGGGCAGGGCTCACGCAGCATGTGGTGCCAGGGATTGAACCACGGTCCCTGCAGCCGCCCAAGCTCTCCTAAGCAGGCACTTTGGACCACTGAGCCATCCTGCCAGGCCCTCCAAATCATAACCGTAGCAAAATTACAGTTTTGAAGTAGCCACCAAAAAATAATTTGGTTTGGGGTCACTGCAACATGAGGAACTGTATTGTAGGGTCACGGCATTAGAAAGGTTGAGACCCACTGGTCTACAAGATCTCACTACACAGATTAGACTTGTAGTGATCCTCCTGTTTTTCAGCCTCTCAAGTGCTGGGATTACAGGTGGTTGCCACCATGCCCAGTCTCAATCACTGTCTGCGAGGGGATGGAGTTGGGGGGGCAGGGCAGGCCATGATCAAACCGGCCCCTGCAGTCTGACTAGCAAGTGCTTTAATCCACGGGGCCATGTGGCCCCGAGCCATCTGGCCCGCCCAAGATTGTGTCTTAAAATAGGTATTATAATTAAATAGACAAAATTTTAAAAATAGAACAGTGTATCTTTGGGGTAAATGTGTTGATCACTTGGCAATCTTTTCTCTCTCTCTCTCTCTCTCTCTCTCTCTTTCTTTCTTTCTTTCTTGTATTTTAGGAAAGTATAGGATCTACAGGGTCTACAGGATCTTACCACACAGCTTGGATTTGTAGTAATCTGCTGTTTTACAGCCTCCCAAAAGCTGGGATTACTATGTGTGCCCCCACACCCAGTCTCAATTGTCTCAGGTGCCCTGGGGGTAGGGCCGGCACAGCAGGCCCGGCTTTAATCCACTGAGCTACTTGGCCAGCCTTTAATTTTACTTATTTATTTAGTCTTTTTCTTTTTTTTTTTCTTTTTGAGACAGGGTCTCGCTATACTGTTCAGGCTGGCCTTGAGCTCAGTTTTGTAGCCCAGGCTGGTCTCAAATTCTCACAGATCCTCCTGCCTGAGCCTCCCGAGTGCTGGGATTACAGGCGTGCGCCACCACGCCTGGCTTATTTAGTCTTTTTCTGAGACAGAGTCTGGCTAGGCAGTTCAGGCTGGCCTTGAATTTACTTTGTAGCCCAGGCTGGTCTCAAACTCGCAATGATCTTCCAGCCTCAGCCTCCTGAGTGCTAGGATTACAGGTGTGTGCCGCCAACCTAACTCAAGTGTTTAATTTTAAGAAATCCAATCTTTAATCCCAGTCTGATTTTAAAATGTTCAAATTATCACACTGCCTTACAAAAGCATGTGCATTAATAGTCATACCTCTGTCATCCTGGCATTTTGGCACTCCTTGCCGTTGACGATTGGAAGTGTTCACAATTTCATCTTTTCTCCGTGACTGTACGATGTGAATGGACTCCAAGTGTCTATCAAGTGCAGTGGAGATGTTGGCATGAAGGGGAGAGCTTCGGAGACGTTCCATTTTGCCTAGCAACGTCATAACCTGAGGAAGCATTTCATATTTGGTAAGTCTTGTAACCTTACTGTCATGCTGTCTCCTTAAGTGTACACAAATCTTCAGGGAAGCCGAAAGGCGATATGAGCATCAACAGCTATTCAGAAAATAAATGCTTACTGTACTGTACCATGAGGATGGAGACAAATGGAAAATCAGATTTTTATCCTTACTTGGTATGTTCATTCTACAAACATCCAACATCTCCATGCCACTGATTATACCTAGAAGATCTGATGCTGTTTTTGATAAAAAATACAGCACTACTAGGAGGTATAATCATCTGAGGGGAAGAGTTCTAGTTAAAGGAAGATGCATTAGTTTACTTCTAATCTCAGTAAGTCCTGAGTCTCAAATAATTTCCTTTGTAGAAATCAGAAATGTTGAAAAAAATAGTACTAAAACAATTTTAAGGAATCGAATACAGAAAGTCTTGATTTAAATTTATGTTGAAATACAAAAATCCAAAACAAACAAACAAACAAACAAACAAAAGAAATACAAAAATCCAGTAACTATCCAAACTTCTAAGGAAAATTACGAAATCTTTCCAGTCCTATTATTAATGAAGCTTAAAGCCAGATGTGGGGCTGGGGAGATAGCTCAGGGGTACAAGTGCCTGCTTGGCAAGAGTAGGGTCCTGAGTTTGATCCCTGGTTCTAAGAAAAAAAGCCAGATGTGGTAGTGCATGCCTGTAAATCCCAGCACTCTACATCCTGAGGCGGGAGGACCGTAATTTGGTTAAATCCTGGTCTCAAAATTTAAAAAATAAAAATAAAAAAGGGAACGGAGATGCAGTTTGCTGAGTATTTAGTCCCCAGTACCAGAAAAAAAAAAAAAAAAACAAAAACCAAACAACCAACCAAACAAAAATAATAATAATGAAGACTAGAAGGTGGAGTATATGATTATGCCTATGTCTTTTTTTTTTTTTTTTGGCACTGGGGATCAAACTCAGGACCTTGCATTTGTAAGACAGGGGCTTATACTGATGAGCTATCTCCCTGGCCTATGTATGCCCCTGTCTTTCAAATTCTAAACTTGGAAAGTGTATGGAAAGAGAATTTTAAAATTAAAATTTGAATATCAAAATAATTACCTTTAGAAATGAAATGATTGAACAATTCACATGAAAAATGATGTTTAGTGATAGAATGTTGGCAAAATAAGGCCCTGGATGAATTACTTTTTCAATTACCTTCAAGGTTTTGTCTTTCCTCCTTCCTCTTCCCCACCCTCCTTACAAACTAAGCTACTAAATGCTAAATTGCAGAGGCTGGGTTGAAATTCGTGGTCCTCTTGCCTCAGCCTCGCAGTATGCTGGGATTAACAGACATGGTTTCATACCAAGTTTCTTTGCAGTAAATATTTCAGGTATTAAATATTTTCTTGGCAGAGGGGCATGGTGGTGCACACCTGTACTTCTAGCACTCAGGAGGCTAAGGCAGGAGGATTGTTGCATGTTGAAGACCAGTCTGGGCTACAAAGTGAGCTCAAGGTCAGCCTGAGCTGCATAGCAAGACCCTGTCTCATAAAAACAACAACAAAAAATTTTTCCTGCCCAGCATGGTGGCACACATGGGTAATCTTAGCACTTGGAAGGGTGAGGAAGGGGAATTGGTGTGAATTTGAGACCAGCCTGGGCTGCAAAGTGAGCTTAACGCCAGCCTGAACTACTGCATAGTGACCTTATCTCAAACACACACACACACACACACACACACACACACACACACACACACACTTCCTGCCAACTGTGCACAGGGCAGGTCTTTGAGAGGTAAACAAAATAACAAATAAAAATAATAGGCTACCTCTTTCCTACTACATCACCAACTTTCTTGCTGCCTCAGAGCCAGCTGGTCTGAAATGTCTACAAACTATGAGCTAAAATAAACTCTTCCTCCTTAAAGAAAAAAATATATAAAAGTACAAGTACAACAAAAAAAACTCCATGGTGTGCTTTACCTAAAAGTAGGAAATAAATGAGCCAGGTCTGCTGGCACGTGACTGTGATACCAGCATGTGGGAGGCTCAGGCAAGAGGATTGTTATGAGTTTGAGGCCAGTTTGGATTCCCCAGTGAGTTCAAGGCCAGCCTTAACTACATAGCGAGGCCCTGCTTCAAAAAATCAAAATAAGAGGGCTGGCCAAATAGCTTAGCAGATTAAAGCACCTGCTTAGGCAGATACTGGCCCAGGTTTGATCCTCAGCATGCCTTACCAGTCCTGCCCAAGGGGAAGATTGAGACTGGGCATGGTGGAACATGCTTGTAATCCCAGCTCTTGTGAGGCTGAACACAGGTGGGTCACTATAAGTCTGGATCTACATAGTGAGACCCTGTAGACCCTGTCCTAAAATACAAATTATTATTATTATTAATCTAAAATAAGAGCCGGCCTGATAGCTCAGCGGACTAAAGTGCCTGCTTAGGCAGAGCACAGCGGCTGGGGTTCAATCCTCCGCATCCTCTGCCAGCCCTGCACCCAGGATGCCCTGAGACAGCAATTGAGACTGGGCTTGGTGGAGTGCGTCTGTAATCCCAGCACTTGGGAGGCTGTAAACAGGAGAATCACTATGAATCTGATTTAAACAGTGAGACTTAGCTTCACTGGTGGCCCACTGCAATTGCAGAACATTTGACTGTATATGTACTTGCTTCCTCTTAGTCCAAAGAGAAGTATATTCTTTTCCTTTTTTTTTTTTTTTTCTAAGCAACATCAATAGGGAAGTGGGTCATGTCCATACACTGTACTCTGTAGAACTATTGTGAAGACAATATACAATATGTCAACTTTCAAAGAAAAGAAAGGGGAAAAGAGAAAAAAAAATAATAACGTTGATTTAGAATGGTTAATGTTTAATTGTTTGATCAATCTTATATACCTATATGTATTAATCTAAACTGATCTGATGATGAAAATATGTAATATAACCCGTGTTAAATTTAAACAATAAAAAAAGTGAAAAAAAACCAAAATTAATTTTGTAAACCAAAAAAAAAAAAAGAAGATATAGAGGCAGAGGCAGAGACAGAGATAGAAATGGGAATAGAAAGAGAGAGCGAGATTTGTTCTACCTTGGCTTACTCTAAAAGGAGATGCTTATATTTCAAAATCCACTTGGATTATTTTATGAGAATTAAACTTATATTAATTTTCGTATTTATTTTTTATTTTAATGAGAAGAAAATACCAATGAGATGGTTTTAAAACAGGTGAGTAGGACAATAACGATAATTGATGCATTGCATGTTGTTGTCTTCATAGTAGTTATTCAGACTGCACGATGCCGACATGACATCTTGTCTAAACACTGTTAGTACAAGTCTTTCTTTTCTTTGAACTAAGAGAAAGTAGTTATATATCTATACTTTTTTTTGCTACAAAATGGTCCTTCATTTATATCCCCCGTTTTTGTTTTGTTTTGTGAGAGATGGGTGTTCCATCACCATTCAAATATTCTAGGTGCATGAACTCAGCAAAAGTACCCATTATAGTCCGATAATCCATAATAGTAGTGGGTTAATTTTTCAGCTTTGTATTTTATAGCATTTTGGAACCTTATGGATTGGGACTGATTTGTTTTCTGTGGCCCTCTCAGAATAAGTCTTGGCACCATGAGAACCTACTTAGCAACCTTCCTCTTGCCATGAGCTTTTATAGCTTATAACCTTTATGTAGATCAGATAATGAGATAACATCTGTGCCTCAATCCTCAGAACACGCCTTTGCTTCTTACTTCTAGGAGGTATAAGGCCTTTTCAAAGGTCTCAGGTGACATATTTGTTCTGGAAGAAGGGAAGGTGTGAGAAGGCAGTGAACACGTTGCCAGCCAACCCCTGCTGCGCTTTCATGACATTTCCGAAGTGTGCCACCTGGAAACGACCCACCTGGCTGCCTGGACCTTGTCAGTCCTGGTTGGCTGCCCATCCTGCTTCATGGTTCTGCTCCCTTAACTTCCTCTGCTCCATTTTTAGTGCAGTAGAGAAGCCCTTCGTGGCTCTTCAGGCTGCCACTTTCACTGCCGTTGACAAGGGGAAGCTGAAGGCGACAGCTGACACAGTTGGTGATGGCTTGCGTCTAGAGGGACGGGTTCCTGGATGGTCAGCAGTCTTGTAGGTGTATTTATGAGGAACCCCTGCCTCTGCCTACTACAGACAAAATCTGTCAATTGCTCTCTCTGTTGAGAAGTTTGACTATGAGACCTTCAGAAAGCGCTAGCTGTCAGGGATGGGAAACAGAAGCTGAGAAACAGAAACAGGAAGAAGCTCCAAGAAACCACAAGGAGGCACAAGGCACAGAAGTATACGTCAGTGACTGTCAGTAATAGCAAAAGTAGAGGAAAGAGGCATAGAGCAGGTGCTCTGGTCGGTCATAAACATGCCTGAGACAGCATTGATACATAGGGTTGCAGCCAGGCCTGGAGAGCCATGCGTGTACCCCAAAGGACATTCTAAGCACCCAGGAGCTGCCTATCTATTGTTTTCTTGATTCTCTATGCAACCTTCATTGCTAGAGTTTCCCGGAGGCACCTCCTATCCTGCCACGTGAAGAACAAAGCTCATGCATTTGGTGTCCTGTATGAGCTCGGCTGCCTCATCTCTCACACACCAGTTTCAGTGGCTGTCTTGGTACATTGTCTGGGAGAGGAGCCCTGGAGTGCGGGAGCCCTGTCACGTTCTTGCTGACGTTCCCAAGGCCCAGGTTCTCCTCCTGAAGCCTGGTAGTGTGGCTATCTTCTTACTGCCTTTTCCTTACTTCGTCCAGATTGCTTTACTGCCAGCTGGCTTGCAGGACGGTGCTTGTCACCTGCTGCCAAGTTCTCTGAATTCTTATTCCCCCCACCTGGAAGCAGACTTTCCAGACGGCAGAGTATAAAATCAGGTTGGTGTCTTGCCAGGAAAAGACCCAGCTTCCTTCCGTCACCTTTTCTGTTCCTCTCCCCGCTGCCTGCTGTACTCTGCATGCTCCGCTCCCCTCTGAGCCAGCTGACCTACCTGGGACCAGAATGCTCCTGCACTGCTTGCCTGCTGTGTGTCCGTCATGCTGCTCTTTCAAGGTCAGCTTCCCTTTGCCTTTTGTCAGGTAACTGCTAGGGCTGCCTGACTGGCCTGTCTGACATATCAGATTGCTGAAGCCCAGTGAATCACCCTAAGAGCTTTCAAGGAGACCATACTGGAAAAGCCTTAACTAAAACATCCAAGAACACGTTGAGCTTCTTCACTCGGTCTTTAGAACCCTCGCACTCTGGCACCTTCTGCCTAAAGAGCCCTCTGACCCTGTCATAAAGGCTGTGGGAATGAATTTCTATCATTATTTTAACTGTTTCTTTCTCTTGTCCTTCAATGTTGTGCTCTGCGTGTAGCTTTGGAGTCTCTCTATTGATCGGAATACCATGCAAGAACCATGTAACTCAATAACTCAACCAACAGAGTTTTGCAAAACTATCACATGCCAGACACAGGGTCAGCTGGTCATCATCCAAAGCCATGTAATACTTTTTGCCCTTGAAGCGTTTACAGTCTAAACAAGAGAGACATGAGCCGGGTGTGGTGGTGCATGTCTGTAATCCCAGCACTTGGGAGGCTGAGACGGGAGGATCGGTGCGAGTTCGAGACTAGCCTGGGCTACAAAAGTGAGCTCAAGGCCAGCCTGAACTGCATAGCGAGACCCTGTCTCAAAAAGACAATAATAATAATAATAATAATAATAATAATAATAATAAAATAGAATAAAATAAAAAATAAACAAGAGGGACAAACGTAGGGCAAGAAATGATAGTCACATATTCAGTAGGGAGGCCATATACACCAGGATGCTGTGAATTCTACCCACACGATGGGAATAATAAACAGGAGGACCATGCAGAAGGGTAGGCCCTTGACATACATCTTCACTTAGTGATAAATTACTGCTTGGTGATCCTAGGCATGTGGAAGTCGTTGTAGACCAAAGAAGCTGCAGGACAAAAGCAGAAAGGTATAAGGTGGAGAGGAGAAGACAAATGATCATTCCATCCGATAAAGCAGTCAATGGCATGGCCTGTCTTGAGAGTTAGAAAGTTTTCCTAAGATTCCCTGCTGGCTACGATTCTTCTTCCTCTGCTGTGAGTTACAGTGATAGGAGAAAATTCAAAAGCTTTCTCTACATCACTACGAGCAATTTCTCATCCCTACCACTTTTTTCCAGCTATAATTTTCATTTTTAGTATGTCTTCGTATCTTGCCATCAATAACATTGGTAGTACATGGTTGTATTCCCAGCACTCTGGGAGGCTGAGGCAGGAAAACTGTAAGCTTGTGTTCAGTCGGCCAAACTTAGCAAGGTGCTGTGTCAAAATAAAAAATAAAAACGGTTGTGGAAGTAGCTCACTGTGAAGGCCCTGGGCTCATTCTCTTGTTACCCTACCACCACCACCAAAATAATATTAGGAGTACCTACTTTTAAAAGCTTCGCTTAACAGGTGTTTGTTTTAGTGGAGGCTGTGTGTGCTACTCTATCAGCCTTTAAGACAGCGGCTCTCAACCTTTCTAATGCCCGTGACCCCGCAATACAGTTCCTCCTGTTGTGGTGACCCCAAACCAAAAAATAATTTTGGTGGCTACTTCAAAACTGTAATTATGCTGCAGTTATGATTCGGATTGTAAATACCTGATATGCATTATGTATGCATTCAACCCCCGCCAGGGTCGCGACCCACAGGTTGAGAACCGCTGCTTTACGACCTTGTCCCGGGAGCTGACGACACATAGTCACAATCTTTCTAGAAATTGAACTCATGAGAAGGATGCTGGCTTTTCCAACATCCACTCTTAGTCCAGGAGCAGTTAGCACCTGATAATTGTACAGAAAACAGTAGCAGCAGCGAAGGCTGCGCCCCCCTCTGCATTCAGAGCACCAGTGAAGGGCTCTTTCTGCTCCAAAGCAACCGCAGAGCCTGCTGGGAGGCCCTTTGCAACCACACCTCTGCTCGCATGCTCCTTCTGCCCAGTCACGCCTTCCTAGCCCAGACTCATGATCATCCCTGTTAATAAACTCCACACTAATCTGCCTTTTGAAAAGTTCAATGTCTTAGGGGCTACCTCCTAAAAAAAAAAAAATTCAACCTGCATTACTTACCGCTAGCCCTATTTCCAAGCAAAAAAGGAGCGAATGGTTAATTTTTTAAAGAGAACTATTAAGCACACTCCATATGCCAAAGCAATGGTATGTCTAGGAAAGATGCAAAGACCGGGACGAGGCTTGGCAGTGGCGGTGCCTGGCCATGTGAGCCAGGAGACCTTGCCCACGGGAGGGCAGTCACCACGCTGCCAGACCCTCCAGGATGAGGCACAAAGTGGGGTGACTTTCTTCTACCCAGTCCAATCACTTACAGAACCAGGAGACTGGAAAAGCTTGTTTTCCTGAAGTTTTCAATTATAGCATTCATGCCCTGGTACCAAAGTTCCTTTTTCAAAACAAGGGAACAAGGTCTTTTCAGGAAAAACTCACATCAGTGTTAAAAATAATGCACAGATTGAAATAAAAGCAAACTTAGTCTTGATCAAGAGTCTAAGGAAGGCTTAAAAAGTGTTTGCCTGGGGGTTTTCCTAATGCGAGGACTCTGTCAAGGACAGGCATCGTCTCCCATATGGCTTCTTACCACATCTTGGTACTACTCTTAATACAGCTTTCTGTCTGATAAGACAGTTGAGCACTGACAGTCAATCATAACCCCGAGATGAAGCCATGCATCACTTAGGAAGAAGGCTTGCCGGGCAGTTGCTGCCAGTACTTTTATTCAAAGAGACGATAATTACTTTTTCCTGGCCTGTGACAAGCATACTGTATTACTCAACTTCCTTTCAATAACTGTGGCTTTGCAACTCCTAAAGATAAAATTAAAACCCTCATAGTCTATCACACCAGCATTTTATTTATCACAATGACAATGCGATCATTTTTCTTAGAGCTTAAAATGGCATATTGACGATAATTACTTTAATCTATTTTTTCAGTATAACATAAGATGCTTGAATTGCTGATGTAATTTTGAAGTTAATCTTTATTTATAGGCATAAGCCTCCTGTGGTGTCAGGACTGGTCATTCATAAAAATCCAAGGAGAGTATCTATTCATAGATATGTTGGCAAGGAACAGAAGTTCGAGGAAGGAAGAAATAGAACAGGAAATGATGGAACTTGCAGATTTCACCTCAATTATTTATGCTTCCTTCATAGAGGAGCTTTCACGTAAATAAAGTCCATTGCTCCTTTTCCGACATAGAAAGTAAGAGGTCTTGCCTGCCTAACTTTACAAGCTCAATTAGTTAGCATGTTTTTTATCATTTTTCTTAGTTAATTTTCCCTTGTTGCTGGGACAAAATGCCAGGCACCCAAAGTTAAGAAAGGCAAGGTTTGTTTAGCACACAGGTTGTGGAGGTTGTAGTCCATACAGGGCTGCCTCCAGGGCAGACGGGCACGCGGCAGGGGACGGCAGTTGATGGGAATAGAAAACGGCAAAACAGCAAAAGAGAAAGGGAGCAGCGGTGATAACGACAGCAGCGGAGAGCAGTCTGCCTCCTTAGTGGCACTGAGGGTCTCCGCCCCAGGCTGGGGTAGCACCCCAGCCATGACCCCCGCAGCACCTCCACCCCTAACGCCAGCAGCTCCCACACCCGTGTTCCCAGCACTGCTTCCTACGTCAATCACAACCGCGAGAAGTCTGCCGCATGACTACGTGAGACTTTAGGGGACAACTAGACACAAACACAACACCGTTCATTCAGTGTCCGTTCTGTGTGGAGACCACATACTTGGTCTCTTCTTCCTTCAGCCTGGAGATAGGATTCTGTCAGAAGGTGACTTTGGAGAAGATACTTTGATAAAATGAAAGAGGAGTCAGGTGACCACACAGAGACAGTCTTCTAGATGCGTGCGTGGGGCAGGGGCAGGTGAGGAGTCCAGGGCTCCCAGGGACGGAGCAGCTGGGCAAAGCCACGAATAGGCGACAGGAGGACAGAGAGACGGTTGCGAAACCAGGGAGAGTTTTGTAGGGGATCTAGCGCATTTAGTTTTTTTTTTTTTTCAACAGCAATTAATTAATTAATTAATTAATTAATTAATTTTTTAAAATGCTGGAGCCTTGGGAAAAAAGAAACTGCAATATTTTCATGGTTTCTAAAAAGAATCCCTGGCTACCTCGTGAGGTTAAGTTTATAGCTTAAAAAGGCATGTTGGTGATAATTACTTCAAACAACACCACATTATGGAGCTCTCACTTAGATTATTTTCCTGGGAGATAAATTTGGCTTCTCCAAACATTCTCCAGCCTTGGGCACCAGTGTCCCCCTCCTCCACCTCACCGTGGCCCGGATGAACGACAGAATATCCAGATGCCGGAGCTAGGGAGCCAAAGCCCAGTTTCCTTTCCTTAGGCAAGGCAGGGGAGGCAGAGATCCGGGCTGGCGGCCAGGGCTGCGAGGAGCGTGCTCCGAGCTCCTGACTCTCAGTGTCCGCCGCTGAGGTCCTAGGGAGGTGAGCTGAGGCAAATGAGTCCCTCCATCTCCTTGGAGCTGGCGCTGAATAAATCCTTTTTTCCTTATTTATCAAAATAGATGGTCTCCCTTGATTTGATCAGCGTCAAGCAAAGGAATCTGAGTTTAAGAACCTAAGCGGCCACCTTCACAGAGAGGAGCTGGAGGAAGGCGCACAAGGAGATGTGAGATGATTGGGCCCCTCGCAGCCCCTCCGATCTCCATCCGAGGGAGGTCAGCACGGAGTCGCTGGAAGTCTAAGCGACCTGCTCATAGCTGCACCGTTGGCCGCTAGCGAGTTCAGCACTCAAAGTGATGCGGAGTTTCCCTAAATTCATGCTCTGCAGTACCACGCGGTTATCATTATCTGATCTTAAGATATCAATCATCTAAGCTTAAAGAGGTTAAGTGATTTATTCAAGAGCGCACTTTTAACATATCACAGCGCTAGCGTGAGGACCAGGTCGGTCTGCAACTTACGGTAGTAGCATTTCCATACTGCCCACGCATTTCCTTGTGTCTTAAGATTTCCCACTCACTTGCAGAAAATCGTGAACTTGAAATTGTGCCGTGTAGTTAGTGGAGTTCACAGTTCCAGCTAGTATAAAGATTTCATTATTTAACATTGCTATGAAATACAAATTATATTTTCACAATAATCATCTTCCCTATAATTTGTCCTACCATTTCAAAAAAGGTTTCAGTGATTATATATATATCATTAACAATGTGAGCTATATATGTTCAAACAATGTCACACATAAATTGAAAGGTTGATGAACATTTCCATGACTGTGACAACAGAAAAAAAGCATTTTTATGCAGAAGACATCCTAACCTTTACTCTGGTGTTATTCAGCCCTAAGTGATTTGCAGTTCTTTGGGAATATTTCTACAGCTGGGTCTGCCCCAGAGCTGCCTGCGAAATCTATTGCAAATTCCTTTATAAATAATAATTAACCTAAGGAGGGTAAGCAAGGGCAAGAGCGTTTCCCTGGGTGGGCAGAAGCATTCGCGTCTGGCCCTTGGTAACAAGGTGGCCACGACAGCCTGCACGCTGCACGCAATCTTCTTTATTTGTGGTTCAGACGCACCTGCTGCTGGCTGCCTCTCCCCGTTCAAACCTCAGGTTGTTGTTCAGTAAACAACACAGGAATCTCCATGGCAACAACCACAGAGCCAAACTGGTATAATAATTTTTAATTTGAAAATTTGCATAGTGAAATCTCAGATTGCTGTGGGCCACTGGGTCCTTTGCAAAGGCAAGATTTTTCTCAGGGCTCTTGGGGGTCAATGTCGGGGAAATACACTGTTAACTGAAAATTACTGTCCAGTCTTTGTTCTCATGAGCCAAAAATAGATGTACATTTTAAGGATATACTACTTCATAATTTGTCTATTGAGAAGAGCAGTTAACATTTAATTATTTTTCTCTCTCTGAATTTTGATCTTTGATCAGCTTTTTATGCTAATACTTGCTAATCTGAAAAACTAATTTGAAGACAACAATATGACCATAACAACCATTACTGAATTCCTGTCGTTTTGTCTGGTAAAACTACATATCATTTCTACTGTTTTCTTTACTGTTTCTTATTCTTTTAAAACCTAAAAACCAAGAAAAAAATTAAAATCCAAAGCAGCCAAATATACAAACTAGATTAAGCAACTTGAAGTTATGATCTCATTTTTAATGTTTACATCTCATCCCTGAAATCTTTTAATGTCCTTCTTGCTTTCACTCTAATTGGATAATTGGATAATTGTGCTAATTGAATACTACTCAACTGACTGTTAAGCACTACTTGTGTGTGTGCGCGCGCGCGCGCGCGCGCCTGTGTGTGTGTGTGTGTGTGTGTGTGTGTGGTACTAGGCATTGAGTCTAGGGTCTTGCACATACCCCACACTGTAGGCAAGTACTCTGCTAGTGGGCTGCCAGTCTGATTCTCAAAAAATATGACTCAGTAAGCATTCTACCGCTATCATCATGTGTCTACTTCAGAGCGTTTTCTGCAAGTGGTGCCAGCTGACATACAGCTGCCTTTCCTAAAATGTTCTGAAAGGAAATTGCAATTCCAGCAGCAAATAGCCCACATCTGGCAGGAGACATTCACAGGTCTAATGGATAAAAATGCTAAGTCCATGCAGTGAAAAGGAAGATCTGTACTAATGAGGGTTAGACAAGGAATCATGTCTGCACGCTGTACTCTGAACAAGTACGATGAAGACAACATTATGCAATGTATTAACCATTGTAAATAATAATAACAATAAATTTTTCAAAAATGAATAATAAACCAAATTATTTAACTATAAAAAATGCTAAGTCCAAAATAGCATGCAGTGAAACAAAGTCATAAATATACATTAATAACCCTTACTTAGCTCTAGAGCCAAAGCAATCCCACAGAGCACAGTGACATCATACGGTCACTCCACACAGTCCCTCTGGTACCTGGCTTCCTGGACATCTAACCCCAGAGCAAGGCACACTGAGTTCCTGGCTGCTGTAGCCTGCAAACTAATGATATCAGGAAAGGAAGTGTTCCTTGGGTTTGGGCATGATTAAAATTACAAATCTCTCTTCTCTAAGTTGCTTAGGTGATAAAAGCCCCTGAGCAATCGCTGGCCATCTAAAAAGGACAGAAAGATATCTTACAGCCCCTAAGTAACTTCTAAGGAAAATAATGATGAGTGTCATAATAACCCCAGGTCCATAGTCCCCAAGAGTCACACCTGGGCACAAAGCCCAGTGTCTGCTGGCTTCTGATGACTTTGTGGCCCTGCACACCTCCCTCTTGAAGGCGTAGCTGTCTCTGTGCCCATTTTACAAAAGGCTCTACCCACACCTCCACGCAGCCCCTGCATCTTAGCTGACTTCTCCCTTTAAGGGCACAAGAAAAAGAAAGAAGAAAAAGAAAGCCTAAGAGTTGTTAATAAAGAAGTGAAAACATCTTTAAAATGATTTCCTGAGAGAATAAAAACATGAAGGAATACTTAAAAGCCAAAAACAAGAGAAAATGAGAGTTCCTGGGAAATAATAAAAAGCCAGAAAACCAGCTTTGATCGGAGAAGCATCTCTGCTCCACCTTGGGGATTCTTCGCTTGTTTCATTGGGAACACAGAATGCAGAAAACTGTAATAAGAGCAAAGACTACGCAGGAGGAAAGGCTGAGCAGATGTCCGCGTGAAACGCATGAAAGCCCTGGAAGAGGAATGAGAATTGAATCTTCCAAGTGCAAAGGCAGGCAAAAAAAAAAAAACCCGTCTCCTGAAGGCTCCCTGGGTTTGCAGCAAGCTTGGGTTTGCGCTTAGAGGCCCTGTTGCAGCCCGCATCCCTCTACCTTTGTGGTCAGTGGGGACTTCTAAGCCATGACCAAATGGCAAAACCGTGAAGCAACTGGCAACAGTCACAGAGGAGAAAGCTATTGTATCCAGGTCTCAAAGAACACACATAGCCCAAGTTCTAAGGCCACGAGCTTGTGTAGAAAATGATGACATACGTCAACAAAAAGCCAAGTGGGTGAGAGCCAGGAATAGCATATGGGAACTTACGAGAAAGAAGATGTGAAATGACTCATTGTCATATATTTCAACAAATAAGCTATTTACTGAAAATATGAGCATGAGATAAGAAAGTATAAAATTATATAATAAAATAGGTGACAATAATTTCTAGAAGTAGTATATACAATAACGAAAATGTAAAATTTCAGCCAGTAGATGAAAGAAAACATTAGATGTGGCTGAAGACGCGTGCTGGTGAACCCACTGCACGTCGGCTTCGGCGGGCTGTTTGTGTCACTGAAAGCTCTGAAAGGCTCAGCGTCACTGGGCTAGTGACACAGGAGCAGAGGAATTCCCAACCCACTGGATGGGAGGTGTGCTGAGTCCATGTCACTTGGCATCAAAGAATGAATTCCAAAAGACAAAGGAGTTTAAGACTAGGAAAGGTTTACTGAGAAGATAGCTCTTGAGAGATAAGAGGGGGCCCGGAAGTGTGGTGTTACGAATGCCCTTAGTCAGGGGTAGGTTTTCTTTTTCTTTTTTTTTTTTTTTAACAAAGTCACAATGTAGGTACAATATGGATCATGCTACATTCAGCCTGTAGGATTACAGGTATAGCCGCTTAGCTGATATTACTCCATTGGGGAAGAAGGGTCACACAGCAAGGGACATGGGAGGAACAAGGACATTTGGGGGAAGGGCTGGGTCCAGAAGCTCAGGTCACCCACCTGGGAGATGGATGTCCACCTGGACTTCCTTGACCAAGTAGTGCTAACTGCAGTAGAATTCCAACTTGCCATTTATGCCCTGAGAAGGCACGCAGGGCTGATCACTGCATCCTGACCTTGAGTTCCAGCCTTCTTCAGGTGTACCCCCATCATAAGTCAGACATCCTTTATTTTTTTTTTCTGGTGCCTTTCTTGAGAGTCCAGCCCCATTCTGACTGTATATTAATTTCCACCTAAGTTAGCTGTTGATAATACCAGGAAATAGTTGTAAATAATCCCACAAGCTACCTAAATGCAAAATGCAAATGTGAAAGAAGTTAGATGAATTGACAAGGTCTGACATATTTTGACATTCGTTTTGCCAGGAGCAAAATAAATAGTGTAGGAAAAAATCAAAATAAGGCACTAATACATGAAATAAAACCAAATAACTTCTGAATTGTACAAAGACACAATATCTCAGTGCAAAGAAACCCAGTAAGTTCTTCACAGAAAAAAACCCATTATCAGAATTTTTTGATGAAATTATAGATCACCAAGCACACACATGATACTCACAAAAATCTAAAATAAAAGAATGTTTTGAAACAGAAATCTTCCGAAGAAAACAAGAGCAAGAATTAATTAATGCATGAAAAATAAATATGAGCCTACAATCTCATGTAAGACAAGCTATGTTTGAAGAGTAATAATAAAATTTCTTTTCAGCCAAAAAACAAAATTAAAATTCACCAGCTGGTCAGGGTGGGGCACACTTGTGATCGCAACACTCAGGAGGCTGAGGCAGGAGGATGGGGGCCAGCGTGGGCTACAAAGTGAAAGCAAGGTCTGCCTGAACTGCACAGTGAAATCTTCTTTCAAAAGACAAAGACAAAGTTAAAGATAAAACTTTACCACAAACTCTCACTAAAGACAACTCTGAATGACCACTTTACTCAGAAAGCAAATTGTCAAGGCAGGAAATACTGAGTAGTGATCTGGGTAAATACATAAAACTAGATTCAACCCAGCAAGCAGGCCCACCGCATGTGTGAGACTGCCCTGGGCCCACCGGAAATCCATTTGACCAGCAACCAGACCCAGGCCCAGCATATAAGTGAGACCTCCTTAGGCCAGCCAGAAACTCATTTGATCCAACAACCAGGCCCAGCATGCCCAGTGTGGAAAACTGCTACAGAACTCCCTGCAGAGAGACTAGAGATAAGACCCACCCAGCTGACTCAGGAGCAGAACATCTTGCTAGAGTAGCACAACAGGTTTGCCTCCAAGGGCTGCAAAAGGAAGAAGTGGAGCTTAGAAGCCAGACCCAAGCCACACCCACCTGGACACCTTTGAACTTGGTAGATGCAGACCTGGTGCTAAGGTAAGAGCTCTGCCAAAGCTCTAAACCAAAAGTCAAAAGGCAGGGCTATGCAAAATGACAAAGACAAGGGACAAAATGCACTCTCAGGCCCCAAGCCCAACCAGAACAAATACAGGAGACAATGATATAGAAGAAATTGGAAATCACACACCTGAAATCTCTGAAACAATAGCATTTGAAATAAGAAACAATTGCAGAAAGCCAGAGAGGAAATCAGATCATAAATAATTTCTGAAGTAAAAAAAGAAATAATACCTATATTAAAAGAAGTACTAAGTGCTTCTAAAGGCAATAATAAAAAAACAAAAGGAGGCTAGAAAGATGGTGGAATCCTTGAATAAGCAATGTAGGAAAGTAATAGAATGTATGACACAGATTCAAAGTGCTATACAGGAACTTAAAACCTCAATCACAAGCTGACAAAACCGTGTCAACGAAAGTGTAAATAGACTTTCAGACCTTAAAGAAACCATTGTGGCTAGTGAAGAGGTAAGAAAAGATCTCTTAATAGCAACTAGGATGCAAGAAAAAAAAGTGGTTCAATGTCTGTAAGGTTATGCAAAGATGAACAATGTAAGACTAATAAGCATCAATGAGAAAAAAGGAATCAGTGCAAATGATATAAAAAGAATATGGACAGAAATAATAGCAGAAAACTTCCCAAATATGGGGAAGCAATTTGACATTCAGTAACTGAAGCATGTAGAACTCCAAATAACATCAACTCAATTAAAAACACATCCAGACATAATAATCAAGGTCCCAGAAATTCAGCAAAGAAACAATATATTAAAAGCTTCTAGAGAAAACAAACAGATCACATTTAAAGAAAAACCCATCAGAATAACAGCAGGTTTCTCTTTACAAACCATCAAGTCAAGAAGAGCATGGAGCAAAGTACTTCAAGTTTTGCACGAAAATAAATTCCAGCCCAGACTGCTATACCCTGCAAAACACTCTTTTAAGTTCAGCGAAGTGAAATACTTCCAGGACAAAGAACAACTAAAGAATTTCATGATGACAAAGCCAGCCCTGCATAGTTTACTTAAAGATATTCTAGAGAAGGATCACAATGACCACAGCTCCATGAAGGAGAATGGAAAGAACCCACAAAATAGGGCAAATAATTAAACACAGGAGAAAAAGAGGTATATAAAAGCAGTCTTTCAACTATTCTTTTGTATACAGCTGCAGAATATGTCCATTGGCATATGCTACAAATAGATTTCTCCTGCAAGCTATGGGTCATGATTCTGTCTGATTCTATAGGGTGGATATCAGGGAAATAGCAGTAGCTCAGTCCCATTAGTGACGCCTGGCCACCAGTAAGCGTCATGGACACGGTCCATGTACATGACATACTAGAACTTTGTGTGATATCTTATCCCCAAAATGTTAGAAGTTCTGGTCATATATTTGGCAATTCCAGTATTCATGTTATATTTTATTCTTAGTAATTCTTTACTACCATGGAAACTTTTCCTTAGTTTATATCTTTGTATATATTCACCTATTCAAATATTATGTGAATACTCTGAATTGATTATAGATTTGTACATGTGATACATAACATTCTGGCCTCTAAGTTGGAATCATGATTTGATTTGAAGTTTGGAATATTGATTTAAAATATTTGATTTAATTTTAATTAATTAATATTTAATCAATTTTCTGAATATTGTTTAATTATACTTTTTTATTTTATGATTCATACTGTATCTCTGACTTACAGTCTACTTATAAGACACGCTATGATATTTTCTTCTAGTATTAGAAACTTAAAAGGAAATACATATATATATACATACATATATATATATATATATATATATATATATACAGAAGGATACATATATATAGGATAGATATATAGCTATTTTGTCTTATTTCATTTAGAATAAAAGTTTATATTAATATTGTTTAGACAAGATACCAGGTCTGCACCTTTTCATCTTGATCACTACTATAAAGACAACAATATGCATGGTATTAATCATAACCATCATACTAATGTGTTTTGAAGCTGTTTTATTGCTATTTTATCTTGTTTTCTCATTAGAATGAATAAAATAAAATAACAGTAATATATAAAACTACGCATTTTAAATAGTAAGATTTGTGAAGTATGGCTTGAAAAATATAGATTAGAGAAAGTACTATATAGAAATAAAATGAAATATAATTGGAGATTTTTTCAAAGTTGAAGTGTCTAATATCCTAGTATATTTCAAGGAGCAAGTAAAGATACTAATCAATTTCAGACTTTGGTTACTTAAATATGCCAGTGAAACTATCTAGTACAATCATTAAACACAAACATACAGAGTATAGTTCCTAAAATAGTGAAGTGAAACACTATTGAGAAAAATAAATCAACAAAAAAGCAATACAATCATCCAAATGAAGGCACAAAACAGAACCAAAACATAAAATGTTGCAATATCAAATATAGAAAGTAAAACTTAGGATGTAAAAGTAAGTTCAAATACATGAGTGATTATGGAAGGATCGATGGGTCTCGGTGTGATCCATTCCACCTTGGGAGAACCGGCGGCACAAACCAGGAGACAAGAGCTGGGCTAGACGGTGACTCGTCTGCCTGGTCGGCGAGAAGACGCCCTGAGCCACACAGTGGATGCTTATTTATACCTTTGCAAGGTTAGCAACACGTGACATAAGGTTGCCTTGTAACCAACAGAACCAGGCAGGATGCTCATATCAGGACCCAGGTAGCATGACTGCTCTCGGCACTGAGGCTTCGTCCCACTTCCACACACATTTGACCAATTTCCAGCCTCCATGGCTCCCCACATAATTACAAAAATATATAAGTTTGGGGGTGAGAGAAAAATATATAGATATATCCTTTTCTGTTTTTTAAATCTTTTTTAGTTCTTTAAAATCTAGTTACAAGTCATACAGATGGACATGAAATTTATTTATTTATTTATTTTTTATTTATTTATTTATTATTTATATGGAGTTGCACAGTGATGTATTGACCTCCTTGCTCCCTTTCCTCTCCCTCCCTGCTGTCCTGTCTCCAGATCCCTTTTCCTGCGTCCAGAGCTTGTTTGTCAGCCCCAGGAAGGCAGTGGTACAGCGTGCTGCTTAAGAGGTCTGTGACATGGCTGTGGCCGTCTTCCTCATACCGCGAGAACACAGCCGCGGATCCAGCTCCCTGTGCAGCGCCTTCACCGTGGCTACCTCCTCGGCGTCCTAGGGCCCTCCATTCTCCTGGATCTGGATGATCTCTCTCCATTAGGGAGCATAAACATTTCTGCTCTCCATCCATCCTGAGCAAGCAGGAAAGTGCTCTGTTCTGCTTGCTGCTCCTGCTTGTTTTAAATGGTAGAAAAAGAGGTGGTATCTTGCAAGTACAGACCAAATGAAAACTGATGCTACCTTATAAATATTGTCTAAAATTCATTTTGAAACAAAGCATTCATAGATCTAAGAAAACTAACTATAATTATTATTAAAGATTCATCAGAAATAATTCTAATTATCTCATTCATGTGATTACTTATATCAAACTTCTATCATATGAACATTGACAGCTATGCAAAAGAGAGACAAAATGAAAAATAGTGACACATGTCTCAAGAATTGATGGATTATACTGACAAAAGAAATCAAGCATATCCATAGTATTTGAGCACTGTAATTAACAAGCTTATCCAAGAAACACTTACACCACTCTATCCAATAGGTAAACACTACAATTTCTCCTAGGCACACATTAAATGTTACCAACGTTCCCAAATGCTTGGTCATAAAGGACTCTTCATCAAATTATGACAGAGCTCAGGAAGTCTACATTTCTTGATCAAAGTACAATGAAGTTAGATACCAATGAAAAAGATGAAAAAAATTGGAAATTTCTTCACATATGGATACTTTCCCTATGGGCACTGTTCATTTAGCACATATGGATACAGCGCATACTTTTATAATTTATGGCTCAAAAATGCTCCAGATATGGTAGCAAGTGCCTATAATCCCAACACTCTAGAGCAGTGGTTCTCAACCTGTGGGTCGCAACCCTAGTGGGGGTCAAATGACCAAAACACAGGGGTCACCTAAAGCCATCGGAAAATGTTATTTATTTGGAAGTACAGTTTTGAAGTAGCCACCAAAAGTATTTTGTGGTTTGGGGTCACCACAATATGAGGAACTGTATTGCGGGGTCATGGCATTACAAAGTTTGAGAACCACTGCTCAAGAGGCTGAGGCAGGAGGATCATCACAAGCTCAAGGACAGCCTCTCTTGCATAGTGAGTTCAAGGCCAGCCTAAACTACATGGAAAGGCCCTATATAAAAAAAAAGTATAATCATCAGTCATGCATGCAACTGACTCTAACAATCTATAAAAAATTCCAACACAGTATAAACATCTTAGATTTATGCTACAAATACAAAGTTAGTTTAACTAATAGAAAATCAGTTAATGTCACCATAGTAATAAGCTAAGAATTAAAAGTTGATTATAGTCTTAGCGGATGTAAGAGAAGTATGATACACAATATCATATCAATTTATAACATTTAAAAAAACTATAAATTAGGAATGGAAGAACTTTTCCCTAACATACACACACAAAAATCCTCAGCAATCATCTAAATATAGGAAATTGAAATTGTTTCCCTTAAAACACAGAACCCAAGAACCTGCCAAGAGGGCATACCTTTCCCATTTAACATTCGGTAGGGAGTAGGAGATTGTTCACTATATGGTAGATCAAGAAACATATTTTTAAAGTATAAGGATTAGGCAAAAAACAAGTGAGTGTTATCCAACAGGTGCTACAGATTATCATTACAATTACACACATATTATTATGTCATGACGTATTTGGCATTAGAAAAGGTGCTACCTGGTGAAAAAATTTAATCAAAGAGAAGAGACAAAGCGCTAAGGATGTTAAGTCATCTTCACAAGTAGTGAAATGGGCCCCAGGTAAAACCACTCTTCCAAAAATTATCTCGATAACAATTTTCACAGAATACTGCTTCACATAATCTCCAGCTCCCCTCTCCTTAAACCCCTATGAATATCAGAAATACTTAAGATATTCTGCTCAGTTCCCCCTTTCTCTGTAGCCATTCATAGAAACATGTAGCAAGCTCCAGGCATCGGGAGAACGTCAATGAGGAAAGCGAGGACGGCCTTCATGGTTCACAGGCTAGGAGGGCAGGCGGTGACACAGACGGAACAACAGGCAGCTGTACTAATGACAAGAACTGGCAAGAGAGGATCACAAATGCTATGAATACTTGTTTACGAAATCAAATTTCTAATGCTTCTGGAGTCCCAATTATTTAATAAAATAAAAACATTCATGAAAAGGTTATCTAATTTATCTTATTTTAACTAATGTACTTTTAAATATTTCTAGTAAAATAGCTTTAATGAAATCTTTTTTTTAAAATCCAATTACGTTTAAGAAATAGCAGAGGAGGCAGACTCCTTCTAAGTTAGCACTCAGTTAACCTTTCCGTGAAACAACCCAAACTCGGCTTCTTCCGTGCATGGACGAACATGGGTGGATATCTTCTCCCTATCTCAGATGTTCATATGCAACATTTGATTTGTTCTGGGCTTTCTTGTTCTTTCCTGCGACCAATGAGAGGCCTTTGTGCAGAACCTCACAGCTTGTATCCCAAATCAAATCTGATTAAAATAGTCTTTTCACAGCTCAGTATTAAAAATGCTGAGTAACTTAAGTGATGTAAGGTGGCACCTGTACTTCCCAAATTCTCTTAAAAAGTAGTAAGACTATTTCCATCTGTTATGGTTTAACCCCTTCAAAAACTTCATGTGATCATGGAGCAGCTCCTAGAGTTTGTGATTAATTCATGATCCGATCTTGGGATTATGGATGTGAGCGCTACACTCACCCTGGGGCAGATAATCTGCATTTCAATGTAAGGAGGGGAAAGAGGCTTGCTAGCAGCCACAGCTGCAGCTCTTCTTTTTGCTCTTTGCCGTTTTCTGCCGCCATGAAGCACTGCCTTCTGCCTTATGCCAGTCTGCCTTAGAATCAGCCTAGTATGGACTGAAACATCCACTAAACCTTTCCTTCCTTAATTCTGGGTGTTGGGTATTTAGTCCCAGAAACAAGAGAAAAGTCACTGACTCACCATGTTCTTCAAAGACCTCTAACCCAGTGCATACTTCAGAAACATTGGTACCTAATATTACCAAAGAGGGATCCATACCTACAACTCAGTCACCTGAAAAATATTAAGATTGTTGTACTTTTCAGCGCAAGTCACTGTATACTTCACCCATGCCAGTTTTTTTCCTGGCTTTTGTCTCCATTTGTTAAATAAATCTTCAGACTTGGGATCCTGCTGTTCATGGCCTCTTTGAGTCTTTTCTAGAAGCCTCTTCTAATAATTTGGGCAGGCATCCTTGTGCAAAACCATAGTTCTGAGTTTTGACTGAATTATCAAAGTTGATTCCAAATACAAACAAGCTGTCTCAGCTCAGCTCCCAAACCTGTGGTTCCTGCAGTTGTTCAACAATATTCTTAAGGAAATAGAATAATATTTCTACTTTGCAGCCATTTTTAGACAGAATGCCCTTGGGCACACCTGAGTATCCTGCATTACCCCAACCATAGCTTAATGTCTGTATACAAAATAAAAGTAAAAGCTAGAATACTCAGCCATGTTGCAACCATCTTCTGCATGACACACTCAAGGAAGGCAGTACTAGCTTATGTGCTTAGGAGCTTTACTGCAGAAATCTCGCTGCCAGGACCCAGAATCCAAGACTGGAAGCTGACAGTCGTGTGACCTTTGAGAAGCTGTTTACTCTTCAGAGTTCTCTGCATCCTCATCAGTCAAGTGTGAAGCATTTTAGCTCAAGAGGATTATTGTTGAGCTGTAGTGCTCAGGGAAATCCAGAGTTAGGAGCGATTCTCTAGATTTTTTTTTTTTTTTGAAGATCTGTTATTTTCAAGACTAGTATTATTCTTTCTTAAATAAGGTATGATTTTTTTTTTGTCTTTTTGAGACAGGGTCTCACTATGCAGTTGAGGCTGGCCTTGAGCTCACTTTTGTAGCCCAGGCTGGTCTCGAACTCACACCGATCCTCCTGCCTCAGCCTCCCGAGTGCTGGGATTACAGGCGTGTGCCACCACGCCCGGCAAGGTATGATTTTTAAAAACAAATGTCTACACTCCACACAACACAAGCAGTTGAAATATTCATAGGGCTATCAACTCACTTTTTTAAACCACATGATATTAAACAATTTGTTTGCAATCTCCAGGGATCAGATGGATTTTCCAAGACCAACTTGAAGGTGAGAAAATATTTTGGTGAAAGATAACTCAGTCTTGAATACAAAGGGGTCTTATATTCCTTTTAAAAATTGACACACAATGATTGTCCATACTTGTGGGGTGCCCTGTGATATTTCAGGCCACATACAAGGACGGATGAGCACAAACACCTACTCATCACTTCCAACATTTGTCATTTCTTTGCATTGGGAACATTCAACATGCTCCCTCTACCAGCTCTTTCCAAATATATAATTAGTTTCTTTCATGGTTTTTATTCACATTATCCATAGACTTATCTATGCAGTAAGATAATGGATCACTGTCTCAACCTGAAGCCAAAACATAGTTCAGAAATAGATTTAGGATGAATGCTGTTCAATACAGTAGCCTGTAGGCTATTTAAATGTGGCTTCTTAAATTCAAATGAATCATAATTAAACAAAATTAAAGCTTCAGTTTCATAGCCACACGAGCTACATATCAAGTACATGAGAGGCACATATGGCCACCAGAGACAGTTTGTTTAGTGCACCAAAACTTTGTAGCCTACAAACTAGAGTATGATATTCCCAGCTAATTTTATCTGATTAGTAAAGACCATTATAAAATCACTAGTTAAGTCAATCTTTAATCTAGAGTCTAGTGCAATAATTAAGAAATCTTATTTTACCTTATTTTGTTCCTTATGCCCAGGCAAATTTTATAGCCTATCAGATTTGTATTTTTTAGTTCTAACATTAAGAAATTATATAGTACCATATGTTTTAAGGCTAATTAGTAATTTGAAATGCACAGGAAAGATTTCCCCAGCCATCATTTCTCAGCATAATCATATACAAACTACGCAAATAACATTGTCCAGATCCTTTAGGTCTACGTAGCAAAATGACACTTGAGTGTAACAGAGGAAACATTTACTGTGAATGCAACTAATCTAAACTGCTAAAAATTGTGAAAATGACTCATCAGTCCATGTTTTTCAGAAAAAAAAAAAATATAGCTAAACTTACTGTAACATGTAACTGTTAGCCTCAACCCACTATCTGAATGTCCTGGTCTTTCTGTGTCTTATTTTCATTATCGATTCCCTCACAACTCCCTGACTTACCTTCTCTTGCTGCAAATTAGACAGCTGACATATGAACAGTAACTTGCAGCTCCCTCCTCCACACAAAAACATGTCTCAGCTTATGTCAGCCTACTTGGAGCCACAAAATTATCTGTACATAGACCTTGATTCTCTTTTTCTCTATCAACATGTATTATGGGTTTTATTTAAAGTTGATAAGGGCCTAAGAATTTCTGGATAGACAGGTAAAAAGGAAAGTCAATATATCAATTTTACCTTTTAAAGGTCAATCTACCTCATATGATTTTCAGTTGGAAAAATGCTCCTAACTACAAGAAGAGTTTCTTAAATGCTCGTGGTGTGTGTGTGTGTGTGTGTGTGTGTGTGTGTGTGTGTGTGTGTTTACTCAAGAGAATATGAGTAAAGTTAAAGCCATTGCTTCCTGTTATGCTTTTGTTCTCTGCTGATGTACCTTTGTATCCTTAATATCCAGTAAGGACCATCCAGTCCCCAGAGGAGCCATGGGACACAGGCTTTCCATCCTGTCTCTTGTCAATGGAAGGATGACATTTGGAATGGTGGAGATCATCTTTATCTAAATATTTAACAACCCATTTATCGTGCTTTACACATTATGAAGATCTTAATAAATCTAAGGAATGTGCACAGACCCAGGGCAAACAAGTGAAAGTCCTATAGAATTCAAAATTTTATTTCAGAAATTGTCAATTAAATATAAAATGTCACTTGCCAAAAACAGTTTTACTTTAATAAAGGAAATCATGCCTAGGCTTGTGCTTAATCTTAACATGATTTGGCGAGAAAAACAAACAGTTCGTTGGTCAATGAAAAGGTTTCAATAATAAGCACTCTTCCCCTTTATGATCTATATATCTTGCACCATTACTCATGCACAAATTCATTATTCCTAATGCTATTTGCCCACCTATCATTCGTTACCTATGACTTTAAAAAAAAAAAAAAAAAACTCTCAAAGAACTATTTACCTGTATAATGAATTTTTCTGCCTCTTGTCACTACCATGAAAACCCAAAGTCAACTATTATTAGAATTATTGCTTTCTTTTTCTTCTCTTTTTTTTTCCATACAGGAGCCAGCATGACATATGGAATAAAAGTTGGGACTTCATGCTAACCAGGCAGGCACTTATACTGCCATCTCCCCAACCCAATACTTATTTCTTCTGAAAGTTACATAGAAGTTTTGAAGTAACTACCACTTAGAATAAAAGAAAAAACTCACTTCTGAGGCCTTTCGACCTACTCTATTATCCTTATGAAAGACCCTGGCATAATTTTATCAGTGGTGATAAAGAGTGCTTTTCTGAATGCATCATGAATCAGGTGTTTCCAATGTAGTATTTATTGTGCATTAATTTCACATGCAAACCTATATAAGGCAATAAAGATGCAAAATAATTTGAAGTAAGGGACATCATGGTGGCACCTATTTACCCCACTCCAAACATCTTCAATTTTCAATATCTGCTCTACCTAAGCTGCCCTACAACTTATAACCTTCCCATGTCATTTGATTTGTGGTGGCATGCCAGAATGGAAAAGCTAATCATGATTCTTTATCAGTAAGACAGAAAATAACATTAAAAACATCATTCCTACTAGATCCCAAGTGTTCACAAACTATCAAATTCAGTATCTATCTGAGCTGCTAGTTTGAGAAATTTAGCATCCGAAGCTTCTTATTAAGTAAGTAAAATGATGACTGTCAACAGCTCGGTAATTTGATCTTAAATTTTTTTAAATTTCATCTATAACCAAAAAAAAAAAAACCATCCAGCAGGTTGATTTCTGTGTCCATAAAACAGGTCAAGGCAAATAGAAACATAACCCAACAAAACATTGAACTTTCAGTGTTTTCAAATCTTAAGACTGATGAGGCTTATGTAACCCAGTGGCCTTCTAGTCTGGATGCTCAGATACCAGGGACTCTACAGAAGTATCTTAATTACAAATAATATCTACAAGTGGAGGTGAAGGGTACATAGCATCTGATAATACCACATGTTTGACTAATTGCATAAAATCATTTTCTTTGTATTTATCTTTTAATTATAAATTAATTATAATCACTCTCTTGGCAATTAGTAAGGATGAAATTAAGCTTGATTCAAGACAAGGATTTGAAAAAGACTAGCAGACTGAAGAGTCAAGAACTCTAAAATACTACCGGTTATCACCTGACCCTTCTACAACATACGTAATATAAATTTCATGTATTTATTATATATAGCATGTAAGATATAATATATAAATGTATGCAATTTTAAATCTGCCTTCATGTAGCAGAACGGTCATGTTTGGCTATTCTTTCTGAAAATAAACTATGGCCTAATCAGGCCAGGACTTTTTTCTGCAAAGATTTGTCCCTAGAAAGATTTTTCACTTACTCTGAGCATAACTTTTTGACACTTAAATGATACAGTGTTATCATATGTTAGACTTGCTCAACCTGTAAGAGGAAATCTGACTTGAATAATGAGAGTGATGCTTTCTTCTCAGACCTTGTACAAATCAGTGCGTTCAAAATATCTAATTCAGTCACTTCTGGGATGACAGCAATACTAAAAGCTACTAAGTTGCTCATGTGCAGAACTCCTGGACCACAAAAGATAGCAGACAGTTTCTTCAAAGAAGATTTAACTTGAATAATTGTTCATGAACTTTCCCAACTGTCTCCATGAGAGACAGGAGACAAACAGGAGGCCTTTATTTTATATATTTGTTAATCTTTATGTATTTATTTATGTTTTGGCCAGCTCAGCCACCCTGAGGGTGGGGCTGGTGCAGCACGTGGTGCAAGGGATCAAACCATAGTCCCTGCGGTTGCCTAAGCTTGCCTAAACAAGTGCTTTCAACCACTGAGCTATCTCGCTGGTCCCTAAGTGGCTTTTAAGTAGGTAACTGAAATTCACTTTCACAGCCTACTCCCAAAAAGATGGTCCTAAAGACATGATTTTAGGAGCAGTGTGCTTAAAACCCTTCTGTCTCTCTTCTCAGATAATAAGCAGAGAGGCCAATGTGATGGGGCTAACCATTCTACTTGGGTTGTTTTATTGAATGGCAGAATCACTATTTGTCTAATCTGGCCTGTCTAATAATTTTAAGAGTTCCAAAAGAGAGACAGAGCGAGCAAGAGAGAGAGAGAGAGAGAGAGAGAGAGAGAGAGAGAGAGATCCCAACCTCATTCTCATCTCAGATTTTAAACAGGAATCTTGGTGGACTGACAATGGCTAATCTCTGCTTCTTTTATGTGAGGCTTGGTTCTCTGCAGAAAAATCTAAATAGCATGCAGGCTAGTTCTCATGGAGGAGACAGTCTTCTCCACATACGTAAATCTCTTTTTCAGACAGAGGGGATATTTCTGCTCCGTGTGGACAGTCTCCTTACCTTTTCTAGCCTGGGAGCCTCATAATTACCTCTGATGACCTGCGTGTCTAATAGAGTCCTGTTCTTCTTGCAGATTTAGCAACAGACAAGGTAGCTGAAAAGCATTCTTTCCCCAACGACAAATTTTCTAGGGTTTTCTATATGAAACCAAGAAAAAAATACTTCATCAAATGATGAATAACCAAATGGTGCAGAATGGAAGCCTGTGTGATGAAAACTAGAGTAGAAATACCTAGAACGTTTCCATTAAACCTAGATCTGGCACTGAATTTGTAACGCGAACTCAAATCACAAGCTCTAAAGAATTGTGTCCTGAATTTTAAGACACAAACCAAATTAACATTGCTTATTTCAATTGTCCTTAAATGAATCCAAATACATCTTTGCAATATACTCTATGAAAAGATAGACATTATGTCATTGTCATTTTGTAACCTTAATAAATATGTTTATTATTCTAATAAAGCTGAAACATAACAATATCATATATTAAAACAAAAGTAAAATCTTAGGAGCTAATAAATTCATTTCATACCTCATAGAACACCAGCTACATAATTCAAAAAAAAATTTTATTTTTTTACATATAGTACAGAATTTCAAAACCAAAAATCTTAAGGATAAAAAATAAAATTTAAAAAATAAAAAAATAAAATAAAAAATAAAAAAAATAAAATTTTTGTTTCTCTTCTCAGTGACAGTGAGCTCATCTAGAAAAAAAAAAGCCATGAAATAATTCATTCACGTAATGCAGCTTCAACTTAGCTAAATTGCAGAGGAAGTGTAAAAAAGAAAACACTTTATAGCTGCTATGTTGAAAATGATAAACTTGTATCAAAGAGAGTAAAAATCCTTGGTCTCTCAGAGATGTAAAGGACCCAGTGGTCCATACGATGAAACAGGTGCTGGCTGCACTTTGCTCCTTTCCATTTCCCCCTTCTTTGTGAAACCAAAATTATGTGTAGCTGTTGTCTTATCTTATACAAGAAGCCTGTTCCTCAGAGAAAGTCTACTCTACTCCCAGCTTCTTAGTTTCAAACCTCTTCTTGACAATTATTCATTCAAAAGTGGGAGAAAAATTTAAGTAGTTGCTGAAGAATTTTTAGTGAGATATCCTAGGAGAATTCTCTCTGACTCTTTCAGGCCCTGTCTAAGGCCATTCGTTCTCTGAACAGTCCTGGGCATGGATGTAGCCATAAAGTCTAAGAAATCTCACCAGTCTGAGGACTCACCAACATGAGTCGTTAGTGACACAAAAACACCTCAAAAATAGAAATTACAGTGAAATTATGGGACTCTTGACCAATATCTTACAGAAAAATAGCCCAGGAAGTTCATCAATAGCTTTGTTGTTATTTAACTTGAGTTATATTTCTGTAACTTATGATAAAAAAGAATGCTAACAGGTACAAAGGTTTAAGGCAATGTCCACTTTCTCTCAGTTACTAAATTCTGTGCCTTGAGTCATTACTAAATTTTTTTAACCAAAAAAAGTCATAATCATTACTTTTTCCTAAAATATTAATTTCGAAAGTCCCATGTTTACATGGACTATTTGGGTATACGAAGAAATGTCTCTGGGCTAACATGTTGTTATGTTATTGTGCATTAGCCCCTGTTTTTAAGAGCTTGTCAAATTAATTATCACCCAGAGACCAGAAATGCTTCATTAATTAAACATAGATTTATTTTGAGCGCTTCCAATGTTTCAGTGCATTGCATTGTACTATAAATATTGGGAATACTTACCACGTTCCCAATACTATTCTAACAATACAATATAGTAATGAACCAAGCGGACAGAAACTGTTGTCCTCCTGGAGCTTATATTCTGGAAGGAGAAACACACTGGGTTGTATTTGTAAAATATATAGGATGTCAGCTTGTGATAAGTGTTAAGAAATTCAATCATACAGGAACAGGACACAGAACCAGAGGATGAGAAAGAAGAGGTAACTTCTAAGGGTCAGCAGAGGGCTCACTTCTCATTAGCATTTGCGCAAAAGCTTGCAGCAAGTTAGGGTACAAGAAAGAGGATACTATTAGGGTGGGAGGACAATGTGAGTGGCACAGGCAGAAGACACAGCAGCTTGCCCTAGGTGCAGGCAGAAGCCTGCCTGCATTTCCTGTCCTAAGAATAGCGAGAAATACATGAAGGTGAGGCAGAGAAGATGAAATGCCAGGGCATATGAGCCCACTGGCACTAAAAAGAGAGGATGCCAGGGCAAGGATGGGAATGCACAAGCTATTAGATGTCTGGTTGTGGGTATATTTTGAAGTGGAGCTAACAGGAAATGATGGGTGCAGTGGAGGGTACAAGAGAAATAATGTGAGTCGATGCTTTGCAAAAATTTTTGGCCTGAGCAGCTGGAACAATGGTGTTGGCCTTAATGGAGAAGAACGGTAATAGTTGCTTGATTTTTGTTGGTTCTGGTTGAGGGCTGGGGCCGGAGGCATCAGAGTTTGGCTTGAGACTTGTTACATTTGTAACTGCACATTAGAAACCGAAATGGAGATGTCAACAAATCTGTTGACTTTAGGAGATAAGATTCTGGAGGTGAGGGGAAGGCTCCAGAATGCAGGTAAAATTTAAAAGCTCCAAATGTGTAACTGATGTGTAAAATCACGCAGTTACCTGGGCGATGGAGGTAGAGCATACAAACAAGAGGGGCCGAGGTGCAGCTCAGCGGCCGCGTGCATGCTTAGCACGTGCAAGGCCCTGGGTTTCATCCCCAGTGCTAAATGGAAAAACTGAATAAATAAGAGCCGCAAGCACTGAGCTCTCAGAAAACACAATGTAGGAGAAGCGTATTTATCTCAAGAGGCGGAGCGCACTGCGCCAGAGAGAGCATCCCTCCTTACAAGGAGCCCAGAGACAGAAACAGGGATAAAGGAGACGGAACTCCCGCCGGCCTGGCTGGGCTGCCCTACGCAGAGCACATCAACGTGTCCTATAAATTTCAGTGAAGGTTTGATTTTGTAAACAGACCCATTAGCTGCAAATGACAGAAAATCCAGTCTCAAGATGAAATAAATGATAAGATGACTATTTCCTGTGACAATGACACTAAAAGAAAACCAGCTCCCGGGGCAAGACGCAAGGCCCACCTCCTTCCCCCTGTGAGTCTCCTGCTCCTGCCTAGGACCTACACTGACTCAGGACTCAGGAAAGCACCAAGACGGCCACAGCTGCTCCTGGCCTCGCAGCAGGTGCCAAACAACAGGTCATACCTTCCTGTACTTCAGAGTTTAAAAGAACAGTCCAAAACAGTGAGGAGCGGCAGAAGTTGACAACCTAATCACACAGGAAGTGATTCATATGTGAGGTCCAGTGATGCCCTTGAACTCATTAAACACAGAGCATATTTTTAAAGAACTTTCTGATGGCTCTTTGTGCCTCTATTATTAGCCTGTATGAACAATTGATCTCTTAACAGTATTTTAAAACTTCCTCCAAACTCCTTTCCTTAGTTTTCTCCTCTATGAACCTACATCTCCTGGTTCAAATTGCAACCAGTTGCCTTGTTGGACTGTTGGCTGTGCAGCTATAACCATGATCACATGCTTCATTACACACACGCGCGCACACACACACACACACACACCCCATGGTAGTTCTTGGACCCCATAAGTAAACTCTCCTAAAAGACCCTAATAACATATCCCTTTACATTTTATTGGCTAAACTTGATCCTCTGCTCACATCCACACCAACGACATCAGGAGACAGGAGACAGGAGGATCATCACTAGACAGGGAGGCGCTCTCTCTGAGCAGCTAATGCCCAGGACACCTGGGATTGAGCTGACAAGAAGACACTGGACACTGGGTATGCAGCCCATGCTATCTGATGCAGCGATGAGGTAAAAGCTGTACTGAAGCGAAGGACAAAAGCCACAGCTTGTGAGAAGAAGAAACCACAGTTGTGAAGATGAAACAGCCTTCCATTTGATTGTGTCAATTCTAGGCTCATGAAATAGAGGACAGTAAGATTAATAGGATTATTAGATCACTTTTACTAATGTTTTGACTTAAGAATTCTTTTGATCAAGCCATGTGATTTGCCGTAAAATATCAATGCTCTACTTAGAGAAATCTTAAGTATTTAATAGCTACCTTATTAGGATGTCAGCTGGTTGGGTTAATGCTTTGTATATGACACTAAAGGTAGGTGTCAGAATATTAATTACTTTAAACACAGAGAACATTCGAGTCTTCAAATGCTGTTCAGGGGAGCTACTGTTGGAGTGAGACTGCAAAGCCAGATTAATGGCAGATTAGGTAGATGTTGGTGACTTCAGTCCCACAGGAAGCCTATAATTTATCATATATCTGCTTTTCTCCTAAGTGGGAAAATTCTAAATTGATGCCTACAAAAGCCACAAGTCATCCTGACACAGCGCTTCCTTTCTCATCAGCCACCTATCCTGGGTCCTGTACAATCTGACCTTTATTCACTTCAGTTGCCTCTAATTGGGTCTCTGTTGCATTAATTGCTTTTAAGAAGCTTATTTTAAGAAGGTCAAAAAGCATTCCGTGCTCTGCAGGTGCGGAACTGTCACTTAAATAAGCTTTTCTCTCCTAGAAAAATCAAGTTTCTAAAAAGATACAGAGACGTAATATGGTCCGACTTATTCCCTTTGCCCCTGGCTAAATGATGACTGCACATGCTGCCTTAGCCCTTCGTAACTGATAGCTCACGGATCTAAAAACTATCCCCACTATTAATTTTCTATTGGACCAAGTTAATAGCTTGTCTGTCATTGTGCGCTTTCAATTTATATGTGGCACTGGTTCTCTGATTTTCATTAGTGTTGTTTTTGTTAATAAAAAATCATCCATAAGTAAGATCATCATTACTTACATTAATGACCAGGACTATCTTATCATGAGGCTAGCCCATAATATGCCAGAGCTCTTTCTCTAGGAAAAAAAAAAAAAATCTCCTACTCATTTTAAATTTGATTCTAATTACTCATCTCTTCTCAATCCTTTAAAGATAATTCAGGACTAATTACCGGTCTATATCTAACAGAAATAATGAAAAGCTCTTCTCAAGCAAAACATGGGTGAATGGATTGATTCTTGAAGAACAAATCCCTTGAAACTTTCCTTTCCCATTGACAATAGCCTTCTCAAGGTCAGAGTTGCTGTCACTTATAAGAATAACTCTATCATTTTTCTTTAGCAGTCTGAACTAAAGAGATGAAGCCAGTTTCCGAGAGAAACTATTGTCACCTGAGAAACCAGCTCAGGGAAAAATGATAAAGAAAACATTAATTACAATTCGTGGGTCATGAGCAGTCAGCCATCTTTCCTGAGCCCTTCCCACCGCAAAGAGATCTGATTGATGAGGACACACACAGAGCCCAGACGCGTGCGGGAGGCAGAGGGCTGACAGCGGCGCTTCATCTTGAACATGTTCTTGGACATAATGATTCCTGCTCTATTTATGAAGAAATATTTGTCATTGTGTAAATCCCCAATACCCTGGAACGTGGTCCGAATCTCTGAACTTAAAATGTAACCAGACTGCAATTTTAAAATACTCTCTAAGGCCAATGAGATCACACTGTGGAAAATAGAAGAGATGATGATGCGCCGCAGCCCGTCCAGCCCGCGGCACTCAGGCCTCTCCAACAAGCTCCCTTGCCAGCCTTGCTGAGAGATTCTGCCCTGGGCAATCAAAGCAGCTCTCTACTATGGTTAGAAAAGCGACTTTTCCCAGAACAACAGCGCCACCTAGGCAACCTGTCATGCTGTGGACAGGCACTCCTCTGCCCTTGTCCCCTCGCTTTGGCGCCATCTCCTTTGTGGCTGCTGGCTGAAGCTCCAGCTGCTACCCATGCCATAGCTCACCTCAGTCTCACTGAAAGTCAGCGCAACCCTTGGAGGCAGAAGGTGGGATAACGTGAACGCCTGATTGGCTCACTACACCTCACGCACTAGAGTGAGGCGCTGAAGGGGAGCGCTCAGGGAGTGGACCACTCAGATATTTATAACATGATGAAGAAAAAGGAGAGAGAAATAACAAGGCCCTGACCTGATGATAAAGACTGGATGTGTTTTTCAAGTTTACCCTGCTTTCCACACTGTCTTCCTCTTACATCTGCTATAACTTGTCCCATCTGGCAAGAAGATTACAAAGCATCTCTCAATTCTTCTTAGTTCCTTCCCCTCCAGTCTTCTGCTTGCTAGATCAAGTCGAGCCAATGGGTCTCACGGCCACCGCCTAGCCATCACCATGGGAATAAGCTTCCTTCTCTCCTGAGTGAGAGCAACTGTTACTTCAGCGCTTGATGACGCCCTCGCTCCATTTCCTCCTCATTTGCTAGTCTAAATCATCTTTAAAGAAATTACTACACAAGACCTGGGACTTAGGAACTATGGCAAATACGCCTTCTGGGCCTTTGTCTCTCTGGGATGTTGCTGTCTTATCAAACACTCTGTCTGCCACAAGATTGGATGAGCAGAGCACAGTGGCACACAGCTGCAATCCCAGCACCGTGGACAGCCAAGGCCTCATAAGTTCGAGGCTAGGTTAGGCAAGTTAGTGACTAAAGGAGGCCTTGTCTCAAAACTAAGAAGTGAAAAAGGCCTATGGATGTAACCCAGTAGGAAGAACCTGGGTTTGAGTCCCAGCAACCACAAAAAAGGGGAAATTTGACAGAGTATAAAAATAGCACTCTCCTTCAGATGCTTGAAAACATGGCCTCATTATCCTCTAGCACAAAATACGTCTGTCGAGAAGTCAGGACCAGTGTCAGCCCAGGAGACTGTTTTCTTCTTCCTTTAGAATTGCTTGGGATGTTTACTTTGCTCTTGATAGAACTCAGAGTTTTAACCTCACTCAATCCCCTCCTTGACTTAAGAATTATGATAGAAAATCCACTTCAAGTAAACTTGGAGACTTCTAATCCCTTCAAAATTGCGCCAGAATGACTCAGCTTCTGTACAATACAGCAAGCCACTGCAGAACGCTATCATAGCACCTCCTGGCACTAAAACATGGAATTTCTGAGTTGCAATTGCAGAATCATGTGTCGTAGGCAGAAGTTTGCTTACTCATGTGTCCATCCTTTGCTAAAAGGTCGTTTCCTAAATCAACCAACAAACACATAGCACTATGTATTAAAAAGTGTAGGATTCCAAATACTTCACGACTTGCTGGGAATTTACATAATGCTGATATCAACCTTATGAATAACTTTGCATGCTTGTTTTCAGTTTAAAAAAAAATCCAAGACACAGACATGTTAAAATATTCCAAAGAGTCAGGGATTTAAATTACTGGTTTGGGATCAGCACCCAGACAGTCTAAGAACTGAGCCAGTGGTGGCAAACCTACGGCACACAGAGAACTGTTATGACTGAAACTTCTGAAAGGTCCACTGCCACCTCAGTAGTCTCTATTGCCTCCCAAGAGCCAAATGTGTCAGGTTCTTTTAACATTATCTTGCATTATTGGTTATGCAAGAGGCATCTGAACATTGCAGATGAATAAAAAGACCTACATGAAAGCAAGCTGCCATTTATGCTCCCTATTGATGGGCAAAGCATGAAGAATTCCGCCTAAATTGTCTAAATTCTCCATCCACTTGGCATTCCGCACACTCAGAGCCCTCAGTGAGGGTTAAATTGATGTCACTGTGGCTGTCGCAGCTCTAAATCTTTGAGTGTAACGAGGCCCTCATTATGAGACTCATGTCATTACAGAAGCCAAAACATCTTTCCCTCTGTTTTACGGATAGAGCAAACCAGGACAAATGCTCAAGACCACAAAATCTCTATAAGTTCAAGATGTTAGATGTCCTTTTATATCATCATAGCTGGCATTGATTGATATCTTAAACTTCCCCTTTCTTCCTGGATTTTACTCTAGATGAAAACAAACCTCCCAGAGGTGATATTTTGAAGTTTTACTTTATCTTCAGAGCTACTAATTTCAGAGTCTTTTAATGGGCTGCACCTTCCATCCCAAGACAAATGCTTTCCTTGGAGAATTATCCCACACTTCTGACCCCATATGACTGGACTTTCAGTCCTACTGCTGATACTCAGAAGCTGTGAGGGCTGAGTCAAAATTGCCATTCCCTCTGAAGCACATTTTCCTTGCAGAAGAAATAGTTCCTCCCTTGCAGATTTGTTGTAAAAGTTAGAAGCTACAAGAATGAAGGATTTGATCCAGAAGTATCTGATAGACATCACTTTTTCTGTCTCAGTATCTCATAAGAAAGAGTAGGGCTATGTGTGTGCATGTGCATGTGTGTGGGGCCAGCGAGATATCTCAGTGGACTAAGCACCTGCTTAGGCAGACTGAGAGACCAGGGTTCAATCCCTGGCACCATATGCCACACTGGCTCCGCCCCCAGGTGCACTGAGCTGGCCACTGAGACCAGGTGTGGTGGAGCACACCTGTAATCCCACTGCTGGGGAGGCTGAGAACAGGGGTATCACTATGAGTCCAGCTGTGTAGTGAGACCCTGCACCAAATACATTAAAAATTAAAAAAAAGAAAATGCAAGTGGCTCAACTAAAACTCTCACCATCAATTAATTCTTCCTAACTTTGAAAGAAATCAAGAGACGATTCCCAGAGTCAAGTTTCTGTACTCTCCGTACTGAGATGTTAAACTCATTTTCATGAAAATGAGTTTAACATCTCAGTGAATGAGATTTGTTAAATTAATCATCTGGGAAAAAATAAAGCAAAATGAATACTAAGCAAAGTTTAAAGATTTCTTCCCAAATGCAGATACCTAATTATAATTATTGAGCAGTCTTTTCTTCCCTAGTCCATATTAACAGTTGTATTTTCTTTAAAAAAAAATATTTCAAATTCTTGCTAGTCAATTGGAAATGTTTACTGTTCTCTTTTTTAAAAAAGAATAAAAAAGAAAAAGTCCTTACTGGAAAGGACTTCCTTCCTTTTATTAAAAATGAAGCTACTTTGAAGGCCCCTGGATGTTAAGAATTCTCCAAGCTGTTAATTAAGAAGATGCGTCAGATCTGCCCAAGACCATCATAAGCAGGCTGTCTGGAAATACCCAAATTTCAGAAGTGTTGCCTTGCTTTAAAGTGTCTAAGACAGAGTCCAGATGTGCAAGAAAGGAAGCGTTCTGGCCCTCGGCTTTCCCTCGCCATTCCTAGGCTGCATTCTCTCATGCTCAGGACGATGCCCAGAAGTCCTTGCTACCACGCAGCCTTTGCCTTCCTCCACCTGGCTGGGAGCACTCCGTTGCATTCTTGTGGGCTACCACTCCCTGGAAGGCCGATGAGCCCCAAGATTTGGGGATGCAGTCATGTCTTCTTCTCGCCGACAAACACATGCTCAGGACTTACTTACGCATGCAAGAAATACGTCCTGCTCCGTGCCAATGTGAAAGAAGAAAAGCTTGAAGGCACACTCCATTCCTCAATCCCATTTCACAAAAGGCATAGGTGCTGTGCATGTCTTCTGCATGTCGTCTTTTTGTTCTTTTTAGTATGTGTGTTTTGGGCTGGGAAGATAGCTCCGTGGCACAAGTGCCTGCCTGGCACATGCAAGGTCATGAGTTCAAACCTTGGTCCCACCAAAAAAAAGAGCAAGTAATATGTGTGCTTCCATACTGTTCTTAAAACAAATTTATAAGCATTGATGCTCTAAGAAAGCCTTCAAAAGTTGTTCCAGAAATGCTTTGTTGGGCACAACAGATGTTCTGATTGAGGTTTTGTTTTACGGAATATACTTAATTATAAAGTTATCTAAACATAATCACATTAATATTCAAAATGTAAAGTGACCTTCCAGTTCTACTCTTAAAATTTTCCATTTAGGAACCAACTTAAATAGATTCAAATATATAAGCTACAATTTTCCTTGTTGCATGAGGTACAATATTGAAAACTCCGATATGACAACCTATATTGATATATAGTTAAAAAACCTTTGATATGATGAAATACTAGATAGCAATAAAAAATCTTGAACTAGTTTTCAAAATATGACAATATAGGAAAATATTGATGATTAAAGAGATTTAAACATGAAACAATATTTAAAATGATCCATATATTTTATACATGTATATTTTAAACATACATTTCATCTAGAGAGATGTTTATTTGTCATATAAATAGATACATAGGAGTGTAAATGCAAAAATAAAAAGCGAATACTGAAAAGATATAGATATAAATGACAGTAATAGTTATCTTGAGATGGTACAGTTGAAGAAAAATTTAATATTCCTTTTGTGTCGCTATGTGTTCTGTGTACTATGTAATAAATATGTACTTCTGATTTTCTTCTGTATCTTTTGAGAGAAGGGTCTGCAAGGTGTTCAGGGTCCAACTAGATCAGACTCAAAGTGATCCACCTGTTTACAGCCTTCCAAGAGCTGGGATTACAAGGGCTGGGGAGATAGCTCCGTGGCACAAGTGCCTGTTTGGCAAGAGCAAGGTCATGAGTTTGAACCCAGGTCCCACCAAAAAAAAAAAAAAAAAAAAAAAAAAAAAAAAAAAAAAAAAAAAAGTCTTACAAGAGCTGGGATTACAGAGGTGCATCACCATGACCAGTCTCAGTTGTAGTCTCAGCACAAGCCAGGGGCGGGGTGAATATATATTTCTTACTAAAAAATATTCTTTTGACTTCCAAATGAACCTCAATGGGACATAGAAGCATAAATCAGTAGCACTTGCGCTTGGGGCTCTGTTAGTTAGGACAAAGACAGTTAATTTCCTTCTTTAGTCTGTTCTCCATCGTTCCATCAGCAGAGTAGCAGAAAACCCTACCTGCTGCCTGGAATTAGGTTCTGTGCTGCCCGGCTTCCCCTGCTGCTGGGAGTGGCCGTGCACCTAAGGCTCAGCCAGTTAAATGTGGATAGAAAAGCATTTCAGAGGCCTCTATAGGGAAGTTCTTTAATTAAAATCCCTGCGAGGGAGAAACACATTTTTGTTCTTTCACATTTCCTCCTGGTTGTCTACCACAAAACAGATGCCCTTGAGCCCAGAATTGATGGCGATGCCCAAAGGACACTGGGTCTTTACTGAGGATAAAGCCATTTTACCCACCCTGGGCTATATTCTGAAGATAAAAATTTTATCTTGTCTAAATTGTGTTGTTTGGGGATTCTCCTATTCTATGTCACCCGTATGAACAGCCATTCCCACATAATCAGTCCCTATCCACCTCAGCAAGTATATGAATGGACATCAACAGAAATAAAAGATGTCATCGCCAACTTCAGGACAATAATTCTCATATTTGGCCACAGAGAGCTAAAGTGGAAAGGAATAAAAAAAACTCACAGCATCAAGACCCACAGCAAGGCAGGCCTGGTGGCACACACCTGTAATCCCAGCACTTGGGAGGCTGAGGCAGGAGGATCAGTGCAAGTTTGAAACCAGCCTGGGCCACAAAAGTGAGCTCAAGGCCAGCCTGAAGTACACAGCGAGACCCTGTCTCAAAAACACAAATAGATAAATAAATAAATAAACTTTTTAAAAGACGCAGAGCAGTTTCTGAGAAATGCATATGAGGCCGGCCCTCCTGTGTAGCATAGCGCTTTAGCCACCTTTGCTAAAATATCTTTGCTATAGTCTTTTCTATCTTTGAATCACAAACTTCACTACGTTAGTGTGTTCTTATGGCCATGCAAGTGAATATCCATAGTATTCTTCTAAACTTTCCACATAGGTATAAAATCAAATTACTTATTCCTGTGACCCGATCACTTCTTGGCAGGGTTAAATTTCTCTCTGTCAAGCTACTCTGTTTCATACCTAATTTGTATTTCATGTCTAAGTGACAGGATTCTAAAATTCCTCAAATTTTATGAAACCTAGTCAGATTTCAGAAGCGAGCTATACACTAGATTAAGGCAATTATATGGCTATGTCTTCAGTTACTTTGGACTTCATTTGCCTGGTAGCTTCAATCTAGCATTTCTAAAATACTATGCCATGCCTTTCCTATTTTATTCCAAATCATAAGACAGCACTTCCCATGGAACTACAGCACTCAACCACAGTCCTTACTGTGCTTACCACGTTCAATATACTGAGCTTCCTCTTCATTGTTCTAATTCGCCTTCTGGAGAAGTCTTTAGTGCACTGCCTAAAGGAAGCCAAGCTATGCTAACAGAAACAAAGGTCCTCACATTAACTCTCCATTCCAGGGCTTTGATAGTCCAAGACCTATCTCCAACAGTGAACTGGCCTCATTCCAACTGCTAATTTCTCGACTGCCTTTTACTGGAAACATCACCCAAAAGAATTATTTACACTCAGATTCTCTTCCTCCTTTCTTTCTTGAACTCACTCTCACATTATGCATTGGCCAGCATCATGCCAGCGAAACGGCACTCCTCAGGGTACCAGTGCCCACCATGCTGAAAATCCAATGGGAAATTTCTATAGGATTTTCCATTTTCTGAGACTCCATGGAAACGCAGGAAATCCTAACATCTATCTGAAAGGACGATAGATAGCCGCGTGAGAAGTCGAAAGTAACAAGAGACAGACTCACACCCTCTCAGTCAGGAAAACCCAGGCAATCTGCAGAATCATAACTTAGCTGGCATCTATGAAGAATCAGAGGTTGTCAACAAGCAGGTGAGCAGAATTCCCAGAGTCAAATTCCACATGAGGAGAAGGCGGTGCTTTGGGCAAAACACAAGAGGAAACTTCCATAATAAGAGCAAAGGAGAAGAAAGCAACGAAAACTATGACAGCATTCTCTTCTTTCCCAGTCTGTGGATTTCTTATTGATTTTTTTTTTTCCTGGTCCAACTGACTCATCAAAATTGATACATGTGTATATTCTGTAGTGTTTAAAACAAGTCACACACATTTCTCTTAGACTCTTATCAGTCTTTTATGGTGAACCATTTCAAAAGCTTTTCTTCTAGCATTTTGAAAAGTATGCACATTATTTTCTCTAGGCACCATCTTGGGCAATCACAACACCAGAACTTCCTGGTCCTGTCTCACCGTAACTGAGAATTCTCTGCTCAACCTTTTGGCAACTACTCTTTTTAGTCTTCTACGCTTCTCGCTTCTCGGGGAGAGGTAGGTTCTGGCCCCAGGTGTGAACTGCTGCGTCATTCATTATGGGAATCATCAAATATGGCTGAAGCCCTGAAAACAACAGCTTATCTTCCCAAAGACCACCTCCCCCTTCTTCTCCAACTCAGCCCAGGGTGCAATTTCCTTTCACCTGTCTCGCTACCTCAGGGAAGGCCCCAATCAGCTCCTCAGGTAAATCTAAACATCTTCCTCAAACCCCACCTCAGGCAAAAGGCCACAAAAGCTTCAATCTCCCTTTGTTCCAACTCAGAGAATTCCTTATCTTCCCCAAATTCTCTCCATAACTGACAAGAAAATAAAGCCCCTCTCCCTTTTTCCTTCTGCCTGTTTCTCTGCTGCAACGCCATGGAAAACCTATCAGCTTCCAGGCTGAGTACCAAGCAGTAGCAGGTAGGGAGTACCAGGACAAAATCTTCAGCAAAATGTGCAGTGAACCACGTTTGACCAATTTTAAAGCAGTTCAGAAGCAAAGTATGCATATATATATATATATATATATATATATA
>PVJA010006859.1:59251-71351 GCA_004027025.1 Myocastor coypus | reverse complement strand
AAGACAAAAAAAAAAAAAAATCATGTCATGCATGCTATAGAAATACAAGTCCATTTTTGTTAGTTTTGTGGGGATGCTGTGGGTAGCTTAAAACCACAAGGAAAACTTTATTTTGTCTGGAGGATAAAAATCTGAAGTCAGTGTGTCCACAGGACCATTTTCTCTGGGATAACGGGTAGAAGTCTGCCTTGCCCCTTCCTGGCTTCTGGTGGTGCTTTCGGTCCTTGGTGTTCCTTGGCTTCTGGCCACCACTCCAGCTTCTCTGCCTTTGTCACCACACATCATCCTCTCTGGAGGTCTTTTCATATGTTTTTCTCTTCTTATAAGGGCACCAGTATTTGGGGTTCATGCCTACTCTGATGAGTTCATCTTGATAAGCTCTGAAAAGACCTTAGTTCCAACTAAGGCTGAATTCCTGTAGGTATTGGGATGTTAAGTCATCAGCATTCCTTTTTGGGGAATATAATTGCACTGCAACACACTTGAATATTGGCAGAAGAAAGTTACACAAAAACATTTTCCAGCGTTAAGTATTGTATTTAATTGAATCGGATGCGCTTTCAAAGGACTGACAGTCTCTGGAACCAGATACATCTTCTACCCCTAGCCTTAGATTTGAGGAAATTCGGTTGTTCGAATTTCTCACTGCTTTGGGTAGGGGCTCCAGGTGCTTTACACCTCACCTCTGTCCTCCCCTTCTCGGCTGCTGAGCTCTGCTATCTTTGAGGCCGTAATGAAAGTGCAGCGAAAATTCTTCACAACTTTAATGTAGAGAAATCACTTGTGTGTACACAGGGCAGCTAACATGAGCCGCTCATGCTTTCTGACTCACGTGGCCAGGTGACTGCAGAGAGAGGTCAGGTGCTAAGTCACCCAGGGTCCCAGTGGACCTGACTGGGCTGCAGCCAGAGGCTGGAGGAGCCAAGCCAGGAGTCCTCTCTGGCTGAGCATGAGAGAGATGTCCATAGCGTTGCAGGACAGACCTCCTCCCTTCCCAGTGAGTGCCGCGGACTCTCGCTCACTCTTTCCTGAAATGCCCTGGCCTTGTCCTTGCATCCTCACATCCTGTCTTGTTGAACAGCCTGTCCTCAAAATAGCCTGTGCTGACGTAGACAACCTCCACCCGCTTCGTATTTCCTCTTCTTTTTCCTCTATTTCCCCTACCCTTTGTCTCTCTTGTGACTATGTGAATCAGATCCAATGTGCCAAGCCCCGGCCTTCTGCCTCTACTTTCCAGGCATGCTTCTTCGCTGGCTTTGTCTCTCTTTTTCTACTGTGCTACTTTTCTTGGTTGTCCTTGCTAGGTTAGATTTTATGTGTTTGGTACTGGGTACCAAATTTAGGACCTTGTACTTGTCAGCCAGGTGCTGTTTCACTTAACAATATCCTTGGCTCTTTTAAGATCAGGTCTCACTAGTTTAGGCTGACCTTAAACTCACTGCATATGTGTACACTGGGTTGGCTTCAGATTCATGGCTATCCTCCTGCCTCAGCGTGCTGGCATTATAGGTATGCCCCACCATTCCTGGCCCTTACGTTGAACTTTTGAATCTAATATTCCTAACTCCGGTTTGAAGCCAGTGTGGTCAAGTTGGTCATTTCACCTTAGCCTGATACAGCGTCTCCACCTCCATACTTACCCACCCTGTTCAGGGCATACTTAGCTTTGTGGCTAGGGTTCTATAAAATGGTGCCTTCAAGAATACTCAGAACATTAAAACCCTCACTGGAGCAACACAGTTTGGCCTTAAGGTTGAAAGCAGAAACTACAAGCAATGCGCTCCGGCCTGTTCTGTAGCTGGCGCCCTTCATGGCGACAGCCACCTGTCACAGACCAGGCCTGTTTTCCTTGCCTTGCTGGTTGGGCTGCATGGTTAGAGGAAAGCGACGGAAGATTTCCCCGTGCTTTCTTCGATGATGACACTGTTGTGAGGACCCCTTCTTCTGCAGCAGAACTACAAAGCTGAGCAGCAGCAGCCTTATGAATGACTGAAAGCAGGGCCCCGGCTCCTCCCACACGTTCAGGAGGGAGGGCCGCTCCTTATGTCAGCCTGGGCCTCCCTAGAGACTTCTGACTCAGGCCCTTTCGACCACTGTGTTCCACTTTGTTCCGGGGAAACTCCCATTGGTGACAAGTCTGGGTTGAGGGTATTTATGGGGGGATCACTGGTTCTCACGAAACCAGCCTGTGATTCATTAAAAGGAAGGGTTGGGGGGGGGTGCTGGGTAGCGAAGACTCCCAGGCGTGAGTTCCCAAAGCACGATCTCAGCACACAGCTCATCAGCTGAGGAGGGGCACTGTTGGTGCGCTGGGAGGGGCCTGATGTTTCTAAATATCTGGCAGGTTTTCCACTGTGGCTGTAAGTCAGGGACTGAAGAAAATGCTAATTTAAGAATGAATGGCTGGAGAAGAGCTGCAGGCTGGGAAAGTGTTCAGAGCCAATCTGACAGTTCTCTCCTCTTCCTGTTCCTCCTGTCTTTTAACTCTCTGGTGATCACCTGTGTTCTGTTCCCCCTAATGGGTATCACTGGTATAGGTGGGTTAGCCCTCAGCCACACAGGGCTGTGACAGAAGAGAGCTAGCTGGCCTTCCCAGGGCTATCAGGCTCAGGATATCTTCACCTTCAAAACCAAGAGCACAACTGAAGGCTTCCCTGGGCAAGGGCTGCCTGAGCCCATCCCTGCCCCCCAGACAAACATGGCCAAAGCCTCTCCTACTTCCCTGTGGGTAGCAGATAACTTAGTGTTTTGGAGGGAGCAATTGAAATTGAGGAAGCCATGTATGCATTCTATATCAGAATTCTATGTCTCATTTTTAGAGCTGGACCCAGGTGCTTAAAAACAAAACAAAATTGAAATAGTTCACTGCCTTTCGATTTACTTCAATAAGTATTTATTGATCACCACCTTTGAACAAGGACCAGGGCTAGTCTGGGCAGGGCAGGGCAGCTGGCAAGGGAGTTGGAAATGTTGGGTGGTAGCTCCATTGATGCAGAGGCTACTTAAATAATTACAATATGGCAGGAATGCTAGCACTGAAGAAAATGAGGCTGAGAGGAGTCAAGTAAGTTACCCAAGGGGACACACCCTGCTGAAAATGTACCTGTGCCTTTTCTGTGAGATCCCTCTGTCCTGAAATCCCCACTGCTTCCCTTCTGTCATTCGTTCTTTCTTCCTCTCCTTTGCTTCCTTCTTTCACATTGAAGGTTGAGTCCAGAGCCTTGTGCACGAGAAACATGCATTCTCTCTCTGAACTGTATCCCTAGCCCCTTACAGTTCAATTTTCAAAGAGTTAAAAGTATGATTTCTGTACAAATATAAAGTACACATGTGTCAAAAGTATAATTCAATGGATTAGTGAGAGAACCAATCCATTGGATTGGCCTTAAAAGTGGATGCAAGGAAAGAAGATTTATAATTGGCCAGATAAAGAAATGCAGAAGAAATGCAGAAATGAGTTAGCTAATGAATTCAGAACTAGTTAATATTCTATAAAGCCACTGACTTTGACCTTTGGGGGCTGCATTTTCTACCAGGCAGAAATCACTGGTGTCTTTGTTGGATGGAAATTGTAGACCACGCTCTCATTGAGTCGTTTCCATGGTCATTGATTTTCTACAGTTGCCTTTTATTCTCACATAGTTATAAAATAGCCTAATTAATAGAAGTCAAACAGAGGTACAGATAATCCCTAGGTCATTTTCTGAATGTGTTTTTGTGTAAGTATTGGAATGGGGGAATTTCGGTACATCATAATAAACAGATATTTGTCTAGATGAGAAGTTTGGGAGATTTGAGGAAAAGTCTAACCCAGAATGATTTCCCCACAAGATTCACTGGTCTTAACAGCAGGGGTCAAAGTAATCCCTGTAGAGAATTAGAGAAGGGAACTTTCAGTATAACTGGGGCCATGGGGAACAGAGGGTCTTCCTTTGCCTGCTCCTTTGTTGAAAAGCACCTCGATCCTGGGTCACTACAGGAAAAAGTTCTTCAGTTGGCTAAGGCAGAGGGCTAAGCTAGAGGGAGCAGAAGTGATCACAGCTTCCAGGAAAATACCTGGGTGTTGTTCCTGGCGAGGATTTAGTCATGTTTTGTCCCCCCAGTTGCTCATGCCCCCTGCCCACTCCCAGCCTTTTCTCTGCCCTTTGTCAGTATGAGGAGTGTTCGCATTTGAATGGCATCTTGTAGAGTCCTCCTTGCCCCTGTTAGCTTCTTGCACAAACCTTGGGAGATGGCTGTGTTTTCTCATGAAGATCAGGCGAGCAGCTCGTAGCCATGACAGAGTGAGTAATAAGGGCATGCAGCACCCAAACACAGACCTCCCTTCCAGCTCCCAAGTTCCACATTCTTCTAGCCGGTACAGTCAACATTGTTTTCAACATTTCCTAGGTTCTCCCTGGAAAATGTCAGACTTGAATTCCAAGATCTGAGTACTGACAAGAACAAGATTTCGAAAGGTTTACTGTCCCCCAGGAAGCAGCGATGCCCCAGTCCCACAGTTATGCTGCCCGCTGTGGCCACCAAGCCGAGGCTGTGTGTCAATGCTTGTGTGCTTATCTTGAGCCCTGTGGGCAGTGGCCGTGCACATCACTGAAGTAGCCAGTCAGGGGCACTGTGATTGCCCTGGGTCCCAAGCTTGCATCTGCAGTGTAGCTATCAACCAGTGCCTTCTGGGGTTCAGCTTTGCCACATCCCTGTGGCCTCACTGTTCTTCCTTGCCAATAGCTAGCCGTTGGTAAATGCTCACGGTGTGGTTAGAACATGCTCTATGTGCCTGAGGGCTGAAGATACGGGCCTTTTGGAAAGTGGGGAAGGTTGAGGCCAGAGATTTTGAGTGACAGGTTGGGCACTAATGCATTTTCCCTCTTTTGCAGGGCCCAACATCTGTACCACACGAGGTGTGAGCTCTTGCCAGCAGTGTCTGGCTGTGAGTCCTGTGTGTGCCTGGTGCTCAGACAAGGTGAGAAGTGGATGCTTTACCTTGTTTCTGCAGACGCTGATGCTCTTGTGTAGCAGCAGCACCTTGGTGTTGTCCCTTCTAAATGCACACCGCTGTGTCCCTTTTGAGCGAGGCTTGGATGAATCCTTTCTGGTTTGGAGTGAAGAGGAGATGTCATAGAGACATTACTGTTTGTGGTGGTGCACAATTGTAAACCCAACACTCGGAAGGCTGAGGCAGGAGGATTGCCATTCGTTTGAGGTGCTCATAAGGGAGTTCAAAGCTGGGCTAGTGAGATAGCTCAGTGGTCTAAAGTACCTACTTAGGCAACTGCAGGGACTGTGGTTTGATCCCCAGTACCACATGCTGTGCCAACCCCACCCCCAGGGCAGGCTGAGCTGGCCATCACATAAATAAATAAATAAAGCTTTAAGAGAAAAGAATGAGATTATTTAAAAAAATAAGGGGGGGGGGTAGTTCAAGACCAGTGTGCACTACATAGCAAGACCCTGTCTTAAAATAAACAAACCCCATTCACAGTCCCCTGTGATTCCCTACCCTGACCAACTTGCATGGGCTTCTACCCTGCTCTAATCACTGCTCCCCAGCAGTACCCCAGCTTGCTCTTTCTTGAAGTAGCACATTCCAGGGGACTCAGGTTGAGAAAGGAGGAGCGAAGGGCTTATTTCTTTCCCCTAGAATTTTATAAAAGACAAATGGAGCCTTGCACTGGTATGTGGGTGGGGTGTTTTGTTGGAGGTTCTTTTCCTCTTACAATTGGACCTGTCTCTCTCTGTTTTGTGTGTGTGTGTGTTTTCCTGCTGTCTTCCGTCACTGAGAGGAGTTGTGTTCACTGCTGAGGAGGGTGACAGGACCGGGCTCGTGGTGTCTAGGCTGAGGGTTTGTTGTGTCTGAGGCACTAGGGAATGAGTGTGTCTGGGGAAATGGCTGTGTTTATGGCTTTGGTGGGAATTTGGAGCTGGCAAGAGCTGGTAGTGATGGGAGGGGTAGATGAGGATGACCACTTCCTAGGGAGGGCAGGCCTTTGAGGTTGAGTCAACAGCTGCAGCAGGCAGGTGGCTACCTGCCTCTTGGCCTGGCTGCTCCTCAGAGTCTGGAGGCTTCTGTGTGTTGGGTGGCATGGCCTGGTCCTCTGCAGGTCTGTGACAGCTCCGGTTGGGCCCTTATTCTCTGCAGCTGCTTCTCTTCCTGATCCGATGATTTCCTAAAAAAGGCAACCTCCCCTGCAGGCTTGAGAGGAAAAGAGCTGGGAGGCTGCATTTATATCCCCAACATCCCCAAAGGGAGGGTTGCCAGAACTGGGGGCGTGCTCAACACGTGATTCTCCAGCCTGGGGACCTGTTTCTAGAAGCAGCTGCCCAACATCTGGGCACACTGACTTCACTCTGCAAATGAACTGGTCCCTGGGGCCTTGGGGTAGGGAGAAGGGTGAGTCCTCCGCCCCCGCGGTGCCTCTCCCCTCTCGGCTGAGCTGGCTGCTCAAGCACCATGATGTAGCCTCTTGCCTCCTCCTCCGCTGCATCCTCCCGCCTTGGTCATCACAGTGATACCAAGCATTTTTTTTTTTTTTTTAAACAAGGAAGTTGCATTTCTGCTGCAGGATTCCAGAGAAGAGGGAGCTGGGTTGGAGGGCGTCCTGCTGCGGTTAGGTGGCTGGAAGCTAGCTGCAACTCAGGGGGATCAGAGCGGAATCCCGAATGTTGTTCAGAGGCTGTATCTCTGTCTGCATTCCCTCCTTTTTAGTACAGAGCAAGAGAAAGGTCAGGTGAATGGCACACAGTCTGGGAAGAAGGCCAGGAGGGGCAGGGGCGGGGGCGGGGCTAGGGGTGGGGGTAGGAGTGGGGGTAGGGTGAAAGCTTGAGGTGGGACCAGCCTAGGAATGGAACGCAGCCGGTGTGGGTACTGCTAGGGCCGAAGAAAACTAATGGGGGAGGTAGGAAATCTAGAGGGAGGTTCCCAGGGGTGTGGAATATGCGCTAGAAAGCAGAGGGAGCCCAGGGCTGCGTGAATACCTGCAGCCATAGGTGGGCGAGAGCGTGAGGAGACAGGCAGCAGGTGGAGGCCCTGGTGTGCAGTGGCACATCGAGTCTTCCAGGAAGCAATGAGGCAGGGAATCGAGGACTCTGACTGCTGCGTTTCTCTGAGACAGAGGACCTGCCCTTTGCGGGTCCCGGTTAGCTGCTCACAGTGCCTGGGCTGTTGACTTCAGACCTCAGGGTGGGGCCGGGTGCAGCTCAGGGCTCCTGTCCCCCTGCCTTGATTGTTGCAAACGATGCTGGCAGTGCCTGGAAAAACAACTGGTTGGGCTGTTTTCTCCAGTTACTCAGGACAGTGGCTTTTGGGTGTGTGGAGAGAGTGCTTGGCGGGGCGGTAGGAAAACAGCCAGTGTGAATGAGTGCAGGGGGGGATTTGGGCCAATCGGCCTAGGGCAAGCTCTCCATAGCGTGAGGTGCAGTGCCCTGAGGTTGGGGTAGAGGCTGTCTCTGGTCTGCACGCTTAGCCGACCCCAGCTTCGCGCAGCAGTGTGGACCTGCAGTCTTGGCCTTGGGAACACCATGCTGGAGGCTGAGCTCTTGCACTGTTCTGATGGTGAGGGTTGGCTGAGGGCCTTGTTAAAAGTAAAGGTTTCCAGGATGAACCCTGGGCTGGTTGCATCAGAGAGCATTACGAAGGCAGCCTGGACAAACCCTGCTGGCTGAAGCAGCTGGTTATTGATCAGGTGACTAGATGCGGAGTCAAGAGTTCCCAGGTGAATATGGAACACCCAATTAAATGGGCGCTAAAACCCAAGAAGCTTTTAATATGAGTATGGCCCAAAGTGCTGTACTGGGGCCACCCTAGGGTAGAGAGAGATACTGGAGACTGTGTCGAGGACTGAGGACATCTTGGAAGGAGGGCCAGCTCCCACACGGTTGGATGTCCAAAGATGAGATGTGGGGGAAGGAAGACTCCAGTAGCTCTTCCCTGTCCTCTTTTCCACAACCACAGGGGAAAGGGGTAGATTGCTTCCTTTTAGTTGCTAATGTACTTGCATTCTGGCTTTTCTGCTTACAAATATATGCATTTTGAGAATCATGTCAGTGTTTACAAAAACACACTGGACTGAAAGGGTAATTTTTTTTTTTTTTTTTTTTTTTTTTTTTTTTTTTTTTTTTTTTTTTAGAATACTAGCTTTGGTTTAATCACTGGATTTCAGTTTTTACAAATAATCTCAGGACAAAGCAGCTGACTAAAGTTTTGGGGAGAAACAGTTCTTGCACACAAAGAACAACCACATGCTCCATTTTTCTGTAATAACTATGGTTGAATTAACAAACATTTTCATAGACACACACAAAATGTTTAAAGCCATAGATCACTGCATTTCTATTTACAAAAAGCAATACACAAACATGCATTTCTCCTTGATTGGGAGGACTTAAATAGATGTCTGAACATTAAGGCAGTGACAGTTCTAAAACAATGACAATCTAAGTTAAGGCTTTATGTTTGAAACTCATGTTCATAGGCAACTGTGACCGAAACACACTTACCTAGCAGGGTGAATTCACCTAGCGGCCCACGAGTGAGCGATCCATTCATTCTCAGCTCTCTGTGTCAGATGGTCAGGGAGAGCCTCAGAGGCCCACTGCCATCTCCTCTGATTGAAAGGGTAATTTTGAGAACTTTCCTCTTCTAGTAAGCAGTGAAGCACGACTAGCGACAGTGATTAAGATGCTTTTCTTCTCTTTTCCTTCTTGTCTTGTCCATTGCAGCAGGCCAGCCAGTCAAGACAGGTGAACTTACTCCTGTGGGAGATGTCATGGTGCCTCTCTATTATTTTATTTTATTTTATTTTTTTGTCTTTTTGAGACAGGGTCTCGCTATGCAGTTCAGGCTAGCCTTGAGCTCACTTTTGTAGCCCAGGCTGGTCTCGAACTTACACCGATCCTCCTGCCTCAGCCTCCCGAGTGCTGGGATTACAGGCGTGAGCCACCATGCCCGGCAATGGTGCCTCTCTAGAGGGAAATATCCAGGCCGACTTCCCCTCGGTCCCATCCGAGGAACTAGTGCACTGTGATTGCAGTAATTATGGGATGCCTGCAGGAGAGTCATCCTTATTTCCTTTGATTTGTTTCTAGTGTATCCAGAAGGACTTGAATATGTTTGGCTGATACAGAGGCCTTTGTGTTTTGAAAGCATGCTACATTCAGTCTCATTTTATTCCCTGACTGACCCTATGAAGTAGGCAGCAGAATGACAGCTACGGATGCTGTACTTTCCCGGTCTCCAGAACAGGACTAACACGGAATGGTGCCAACAGTCACATGCATCACTCCAGGAAGTGGAGGTGACCTGCTGGTTGGCATGATGCATGGGCCGAAATCTCTCACGTCTGTGCGTGGAGAGTTTGGGTGATTTGCTGGAACCCTGAAGCCGGGTGGTGGTGGGGCAGCACTGAGGTTCAGTCTGCTCCTAATCCCTTGTCCTTTACCATCCCTGTCTCCCCACCCCTGTCACCTGTCAGCTGTCCTAGGGTGGGTGCTGGGAGGAGAAGGGGAGCAGGACTTTCACAGTCTCGATCCTCACGGATATAGCACAGCCTGGCTGGGGCTGGCACGGCAGGTGCCAAATGGCCTTGACCTTCCCCTTCAGCAAAAGGGCACTCGCTGTCTGTCACTCTTCATTGGGTGTGTTGCTCCCCATTACTCATTATATGAAAGTTCTACAGAATAACACTTTTGCTATTTATATTTGTTGATGTTATTCTATTTTATTTTGCTGAACGAAATGATGACTGAGAGCCACTAAATTGATCTTGAGCTTGACAAATGAGTTGCATTTCCATTTGAAAAATGCATCCCATAGGCATCTTACTATACAGTTCCTCCTTTTTTTTGTCTTTGTGAGACAGGGTCTCACTATGCAGTTCAGGCTAGCCTTGAGTTCACTTTTTGTAGCCCAGACTGGTCTTGAACTCACACAGATCCTTCTTCCTCAGCCTCCCAAGTGCTGGGATTACAGGCATGTGCTACCATGGTTGGCCAGATCCTCTTTTAATAAAGCTATCAAGCCCAGATTCTTAATGCAGTATTTGGTTGTTACAAGATCTTACTATGCAGCTCAGACACATAGTGTTCTACCTGTTTTCATCCCTCCCCAGTGCTGGGATTACAGGCATGCACCTCCATACCCAGACTCTGGCCAGCTCAGCCTGCCCTGGGGATGGGTCTGACACAGCCTGGGGTGCTGGACATTGAACTTCAATCCTTGAGCTTGCCTAAGCTTGCCTAAGCAGAGGCTTTAGTCTGCTAAGCTATCTTGCCAATACTTCCTCTTTCTTTTTTTTAAGAAAAAGATTAAAAAAAAATCACTATTTATTTATTTATATATTTACTTGGTACAGAGTGTTGCTATGCAGCTTGAAGTCATAGTAATCCTGTCTCAGGGTCCCCAGTGCTGGGGTTACAGGCATGTACCACCAGGCTGGCTTAGGGTTCCAGGGAACGAACCTGGGTCCTTGTGTCTATCAGATGGTGCTCAGACTTCTGATCTATGTCCGTGGTCTCAAGCTTCCTCTTTCCATACAGAGTCCTAGGAATGGTCCCAGAACCACACCAGTTCATTTATGTTGATTTAGCTCCAAAGTACTGGGTAAGCTCAAAGCTGTCAGGAGATGGCAGGGCTGTCCCAGGCTTGATTATAGGGCCTCCTCTTGGGCTCCTGTCTTACAGGACCTGCCTCCAAGCTCACCACGCTGTAACCTGAAGGAAAATCTGCTGGTGGATAACTGTGCTCCCGAGTCCATCGAGTTCCCGGTCAGTGAAGTCCAGGTCTTGGAAGCCAGGCCGCTCAGCAGCAAGGGCTCTGGAGACAGTGCTCAGATTACTCAAGTCAGTCCTCAGAGAATTGCTCTCCGGTTACGGCCAGGTAGGCATGCGGCTCGCACAGGTAGGAGACTGGGGTTGATGAGCTAGAGCCAAGGTCTGGCAGGCAATGTGATTAGCTCAGAATGGGGACTAAATGGGAAGAGCAGGATGACAGGGGAGAATGAAGACAACGGAAACCAGGGACTGTTAGGTCTTGAGTCAGAATAATGGAGCTTGAAGCCAGCTTGGCCTTGGGAAAGCCCTTCAGCCCTTCCAGCAAGTGGGCTTGGCCTCCTCCTCTCCTCAGGCTTGTTTCATCTGACCTATACATCTCTATTGATGTGCCGATGTGATCCAGGATGAGAGAGCAAGGTGTAAGCGCTTGTTTTGCCACCAGGACAGGAGCCTAGTGGAGAGGAAAGTAGGAACAGAAGCTCTGTGGAGAGGAGGATTAGGCTGAGGGATGCTGGTCTGGGGAGGATTGCCTGGGCTTTGAATTTTTGGTCTGTACAAGGAGTGTGGGACTCCAGACCCAGATGATTAGGCAGATGGGAACTGAGGTAGGGCAGGAAAACCTTAGAATGGAAGAGGACAGGTTAAAAAGAGGATCAGGAGGTTGGGAGAGGAAAGAATTGCAAAGGGAGAGGGGACAAGGGCTTGGGTTCAGTGTGACCAAGCAGTCTCTTCATCCTGGGCATGTCCAGCTTGTCTTACTCAGTCTTTTTAAAATTTTTAATAAATTAAAAAAATTTTTTTTAAATTTTTTTATTTCTTTTTTTGTTGTATTATTTTTTTAAAATTTTATTTTATTTTATTTTATTTTTTTTAAATTTTTTTTTTTGTCTTTTTGAGACAGAGTCTCGCTATGCAGTTGAGGTTGGCCTTGAGCTCACTTTTGTAGCCCAGGCTGGTCTCGAACTCGCACCGATCCTCCTGCCTCAGCCTCCCAAGTGCTGGGATTACAGGCGTGAGCCACCACGCCCGGCTATTAAAATTTTATTTTAAAGAGTAAAAAATAGCAGAAACAAAGATAGAAAAAACAGTAACAAGCAGAAGTACATATAGTACAGAATTTCAGAACAAGAACAAAAATTTAACAATGGTTCCCTTACATATTTTCATCATCAAATCTGTTTAGATTAATAGATATAGGTATGTAAGATTGGTCAAATAACTAAACATTAACGCTTTCAATAAACCTTATTTTTTTAAAGAATTTTTTATTTTATTTATTTTATGTTTTTCTTGTTTCATAACCTTTATTTGCTTATTCATTTATTTTTTTTTTTTT